>JASANC010005761.1:0-34868 GCA_030248135.1 Theristus sp. LFF4_11 | reverse complement strand
TGCGTGATGCGCTGTCCGCTCGCTGGCGCTCGCTCGCGCATCCGCATGATTTTCTTTGAAACCAGGAGTGAAACTGAACACTGAATATGCAAATATGCTTTTGGATGACCAATTGTCTATTGTGTTAGTTATTTCTGTTGGCGATGCGTGTTGCTGCGTCCGTTGATCTACGAATCAGAAAGAATACAACGATGAACTTGCAAAAACACGTGGATGGTTTATCAAGCTTGCAATTTAACAATGTGACACCAAAAATGCTGTGAACAGTAAACCAACAAAAATTGGGAAGTTTCTGAAATAACTCGAAATGCAACTCAAAAACTTTTTTTTCAATCAACAACAAGCAACTTTTTTCAATTTAGATTTTAAAACATTGTTGAAAAATTCCATTCAATCAAATAATCAACCATATGTTGTTGCAACACAAATGTTGAACTAACGTCTGATCAATTTCGAAATTGATTAAAAATGGCAGTGATAAGACAAACATGGCAAGGAAACCGGGATAATACTGACCAGAAGAATAATTACAACAGCAAATACCGCAAATCTAAGTTTCTGTTTTCGACCTTTTCTTCCTTCCATGCTCACACAGCTGCGATGTGCGTCGATCAATTGCGCCACCGTGCGTCCCACATTTCTGGATCTCGCTGTCCGCTGACGTCAACGGCGCCAAAAAAGACAACGCTCGTGTCGGCTGCTCATTGGTGACAATTGTGACTAGGGTTGGTAAAAAAACAGTTTTTTATATTGCCTGAAAAAAAAACTGGTTTCTTTTCTGTTTAAAAACCGTTTTAAAACCGAATAAAACCGAATTTTTAAAGCAGCAGAGTCATAGTTGTTCTAGGGGGGGGGGCCTGGGGGGGCCGGCCCCCCCCCAAAAAAAATTTCGAATCTATCTTTATCAAACAGGTTTTTTCGGCTCATCTATCTGAAAAAAATTTTCAGCCAGCTATCTATCTAAAAATTTTTGTCTTCGAAGACATAAAATGAGTCAATTTTTGACCAAAATTGACCATTTTTGCTCGTAATTCTTGAAAATTTCGCTAATTTTAGGTAAAATACGCGTTTATACTTGATTTTTAGTGTATTTTAGCATTATTTTGCTGTTTTTATAGCTTTTTAGCGTTTTAGCTATCTATCTATCAAATTTCAAAATTTTGACCGGCCCCCCCCAAAGTCACATGCCCCCCCCCCAAAATTTTCCAGCTATCTATCTATCTAGAAAATTTGCTACAGCTATCTATATCGGCCCCCCCCCAACCCCTCGGCTCTGGAACAACTATGAGCAGAGTAGCAATGTTTTGAAGGAGCAGAGTACCAGCGCCAACCAGCACCTCAACTAGAAAGTTGCCTGGATTTTACAGTGTGGCAAATAAATATTGCAGTCCTTGTATTCTCCATTAAAGCGGGATCAGTCGCAGACTGGGAGTTGTCTTTTTCAAGAATGCCAAGATCATTCATTCCCAGTCGTGTGTGCAAGGGAGAAAGAATGAACAGAACAACATGCAGAATGAGTTTTTTAAAAAACGTCAAATTTGACAAACAACTGTGTTTCTGAGCGTCTTTAGCGCCTTGCACCCTGAAAAAGCTGCCGCCATGTTTAATCGGCCATTCCGTACCTTACTTGTTGTTCCATGTTGCACTGCAGGCCACCGACGACGTCTCACTGATGAATTAAGGAATGCCATTTCCCATATTTAGTGATCAACAGTGGCGTATTATTTGATATTCAAGTGGTTCAAATACGCCCACCAAAGACACAGAACATGGGAAAAGCAGTTATCGATCTTGTGCCATCATCGTGATCCATCACACACGGACGACATTGGTTTCCAAATCTTGGACAACTCTTGCATTGTTGTTGTTGTCGACGTATCGAATTTTTCGACGTGCGACGACAAACGTAGAGTGAATTTACAAATCACAGAAAAAATCCAGTTAAAAAATCAAGAATTAAAACTGAAACAAGCAAACAACTTAACAACATCTGATTTTCATTGTTGCCATCCCTTTTCACGATCACGAGTTTTCCTTTCAAAGCTCCAGCCCAGACTTAGCCCGTTCCATTTTTCGTTTCAGTTCTCAGATCAAATCCAATTCAGAAAACAATCGTCGTCTTTTTTGTTTTCTCTGCAAGTTCCAGACATTAGCAAATTAAAAAAACATTTATTTTTCCAAAATTTATTTCTAAAGCGCGATTTATTTGACGCTTTTTGAATAAAGTAGGCAAACCAGGTTGGACTAAGGTTAGGGGCTTTGAAAAAAAAATTTTTTATTTTTTTTCGTTAAAAAAAATTTGGATTTTTTTTCAAACTTAAAAAAAAAAATTTGAAAAATTTTTCTTCTACTTTGCTCTGAAAATTCGATTTATGGCATAATTTTTTGAAAGTTCAAACCAAATTTTCTTCCCAACTTCTTTGTGTGCTTAGGTACATGTCATTATTTGGTCATTTTGACCGACGTACTCCATGTTTTTCGATTTGGATGACTTCTAGAGTCAATTTTTAGCGTTGAAATGACTTAACTGAATTGAAATATCGTTTCAGAAATCGTTTTCTTGCAACTTAGAACATGTTTTTTCAGTCGGTAGGCCATGAGATGAACATGATATTTTGTTGATTGGCGTATGTTATAGGTCTACAATGGAGTTGTGCGATATATTGTTAAACAATTGGAGCGGAGATGTTGGTTAATACCACATCACACGACCGTTTTTCAGATACCCGATATGTTAAAACATGGCCACATGTTAAAACTTGCGTGCTGAGCTAAACTAACGTGTTAAACTTGCGTCTGTCAGTTGCCCGCAACGTGATCGCGAAATCATGGTACGTGTTTTCGATACGATGATTTGAAGAGTGGGCTCTCGCCATGTGGCAGATAGCATAGCTGGTTGAACCTGAAAGTAAGTGTCTTGGGGGGGGGCGACCGGGTCGACAGGGGTTGCCGACTTAGCTACAGCAAACAGGAATTTTTGAACACAGTCAAATTTTGGTAATTTTCTAAAGAGGAACAACTAAGAACGGTTCAATATTCAAGTACACGTCGAAAATTGTCTTGTTTTACTGTTGAAAATGCAACTTTCCCTCTATGAAATGGACATGGTTTCAATAAAACACGATTTTCGCTCTTATAGTTTTCCGGATCGTTCTGAAAATAGTCTAGATGAACTCAGCTCGACGAGACGCTTCGAACAAACCTAACTTGTAAAAAAAATTTAAAAAAATTTTTTTTTTAATTTAAAAAAAAATCCGGATTTTTTTCCCCCTAACCCTAGGTTGGACGGACCCCCCCCCTCACTTTTTGGTCGGCACCCCCCCCCCCCCCACGGGCCGGCACCATACCCCCCTTCGAAAATTGTTTTGGGCCCACGGTACTGGTCGGGTGGGGGGGGGGTGTTTGGGGGGCACCGTGCCACCCCCCCCCTTTAGCACCCCCCCATTCGGACCCCCCCCCCCCGAAAATTTGGCCGACACCCCCCCCCCCGGCCCCACACCCCCCATGAAATTTTGACTTTACCTTGTCACTTAGTCTTCAACGCTGCAGGTGGTATTCTGGATTGATTTATCGACTGTTTTCAGCCTTGGTGAGTGATGATCGACTCGCGCATTGAAGTACTTGAGCGTCGCAAAGGCTAGTTCAACAAATTCCGATGTCGCTAAGGTGAGATAAAAGCAGAGAACTCACATTTACGCATCGTTTTTCAGGATCTCGAAAGGTGGAAATTGCACTGTCTGCCACTGCAAGCGTAACTTCGTTGGTTGCTCGTTGCTGTTTCGCCTCGTGTCGTCAGCATGATCACACCGGTTTGTTGTGGAACTTGTTTCCATGTTATTTGAGGTGAATTGAGAGGCAAAACACGAGACGTGATGTCGTCGGTGGGAAAATGGGGTCGCCGAAACCAAGTCTGAAATTTTCACCCTCCTCCCATATGAGTGGGGGTCATATGGTAAGTCGGTGGCTCCTCAGATGGTGATATTCGGACTCCCTGAAAAATTCTGAACAACTTTCATTTAAAAAAAAATTAAAAAAATTTTTTTTTTTTAAAAAAGAAAAAAAATAGAAATTTTTTTTTTCTTGACATCTCTACCCCCACCCCCCCCCCCCGACGGTCTCTGGTGCTTCGGGGGGGTGTACCCCCCCCGCCATAGTTGTTCCAGAGCCGAGGGGTTGGGGGGCCGATATAGATAGCTGGAGCAAACTTTCCAGATAGATAGATAGCTGGAAAATTTTGGGGGGGGGGCGCGGGGGGGGCCATGTGACTTTGGGGGGGGGCGGTCAAAATTTTGAAATTTGATAGATAGATAGCTAAAACGCTAAAAAGCAACAAAAACAGCAAAATAATGCTAAAAATACACTAAAAATCAAGTATAAACGCGTATTTTACCTAAAAATAGCGAAATTTTCAAGAATTACGAGCAAAAATGGTCAATTGACTCAAAAATTGACTCATTTTATGCTTTTGAAAACAAAAATTTTAAGATAGATAGCTGGCTGAGAATTTTTTTTAGATAGATGATAGCTGAGCCGAAAAAACCTGTTTGATAGAAATAGATTCGAAAATTTTTTGGGGGGGGCGGCCCCCCCAGCCCCCCCCCCCCCTAGAACAACTATGCCCCCCGCCCACGGTACTGTTTTTGGTCGGCACCCCCCCCCCCTCCCCCACGGCACCATAACCCCCCCTCGAAAAATTTTTTGGGCCCACGGTACTGTTTTGGACCGTTTTACCGACTGATTTTAGGCTTCGACAATATCTGGTTTTTGAGCGTCCCAAAGCTTGGCCTACCATTTCCGATGCAGATAAGGTGACGATTCGCCTCGCAGAGCGTCCGTGGCGTAGCGGTAGAACTTCGGCCTACAGTTCTGTAGGTACCCGGTTCGAACCTCGCTGTGGACAAGACATACTCGTGGAAAATTAGAGTGACCAACAAACATCTGATGGTCTATTCCCTCCTGAGCCGAGGGTAAAATTGGGCTCGGGGCAGTAATTGCCCGTCACCGCCGGAGTTTGGTACCTTCGGGTTTCCGAAATCGGTGGGGGGCGTGCTTCAAATATATTAAAAAAAGAAACCAGTAAAGAGCGTGAAGTTAACTTTAATTAACGCCCTATATATTTTGTGACTTATGTAGGCCAACCTATGAACTTTATAGACAAAAAATCATGATTTTCGAAAAAAATTTTAGGGTGTGCAGAAAATTTTTGGGGGGGGGGTCTCTGCCAGACAAAATTTCATGGGGGGTGTGGGTTGGGTTAGGGGCTTTGAAAAAAATTTTTTTTGGTTTTTTTTTAAATTTGGATTTTTTTCAAACTTAAAAAAAATTTGAAAAATTTTTCTTCTACTTTGCTCTGAAAATTCGATTTATGGCATAATTTTTTGAAAGTTCAAACCAAATTTTCTTCCCAACTTCTTTGTGTGCTTAGGTAAATGTCATTATTTGGTCATTTTGACCGACGTACTCTATGTTTTTCGATTTGGATGACTTCTAGAGTCAATTTTTAGCGTTGAAATGACTTAACTGAATTGAAATATCGTTTCAGAAATCGTTTTCTTGCAACTTAGAACATGTTTTTCAGTCGGTAGGCCATGAGATGAACATGATATTTTGTTGATTGGCGTATGTTATAGGTCTACAATGGAGTTGTGCGATATATTGTTAAACAATTGGAGCGGAGATGTTGGTTAATACCACATCACACGACCGTTTTTCAGATACCCGATAACATGGCCACATGTTAAAACTTGCGTGCTGAGCTAAACTAACGTGTTAAACTTGCGTCTGTCAGTTGCCCGCAACGTGATCGCGAAATCATGGTACGTGTTTTCGATACGATGATTTGAAGAGTGGGACCTCCCCCGGAGTGCTACATTATGAAAGAAATGCACATGCATCTTCATCAAAAATCCATTCCACTGGTACGGTTGCAGCGGCTGCACACGCACAGCATCTGCTCATCTGTGGAGAAGTGTCGGGAACCTATCTGTAATGCTTGTCGATGTGGAAAATGGATCAGAAAACAAACTGGAACGATGAACTGATTCCATTCAGCGTTGCATTATCAGTATCTCCTTCAATTCACCAGTTTTTTATTGTTCAAAAGGTTGTGAGCTCTGTGTCTGTCTGTCTGTTCCCTGCAATAGTGCAAGCAAAAAATTGACGATGTGTTCTGTTCTGTTTGATGTGAGGCATACAAATAAACTTGATTGAATGATTTATGAAAATCGGCTAAAATCACTTTCCAGTGATATTTTCTTGTCTCTTGTGCCGTTCCGTTTGTTCAGTTCAGAGATCCTCCGATTTCCGTCTGCGATTTCTGTCTGTTTGGATTGTGCCTTGAGTGAGTTTGGCTGCCACAAATTTTAAATGATAGTGCACAAAGTTTTGAGCAACCGATCGAATGTGCGTCCAGA
The DNA here is from genome assembly GCA_030248135.1 of Theristus sp. LFF4_11. Lineage (NCBI taxonomy): Eukaryota > Metazoa > Nematoda > Chromadorea > Monhysterida > Xyalidae > Theristus > Theristus sp. LFF4_11. Next base: position 28,455 of record JASANC010005761.1, on the reverse strand, counting down.
ATTTTTTCGTCGTTGTAGCCTCTGGTGCAACCACCAATCAGGGCCCGATTCGTTTTTAATTTGTTTTTCTGGGCCAACCAATCAGGACGCTATCAACCAACCGACCATCATTTAAAAAAACTTCCGTTTATGGTCATCATGGTCTTGTGCAACGTTCAAGGAGTCACCGTGTCACTTGTTTGTTTTTCTGGGTCAACCAATCACAGCGGCCTTTTGCCATTGGGATCGCGAACAACGGCCGAAAGCACACGAATGGCGCCGCTTCAGTTTCTTCACTACGTTCATTTATTCAAGAAGTTGCAAGAAGGAATTGCATTTTCTCTCTTTGATTGAAAAAGTAAACGAAAGAAAAAATGAATTTGGCTGCCACACCTTCTTAAAACGTCTATTGCTGTTTCTAAAGCGTGATTGCTATAATTCACGCTCCGGTTTTCTTTTTGCTGTTTAGTACAAAATATTTCTTTCCCTATGTAGGCCAACCGCTCTCGCCATGTGGCAGATAGCATAGCTGGTTGAACCTGAAAGTGTCTTGGGGTGGGCGACCGGGTCGACAGGGGTTGCCGACTTAGCTACAGCAAACAGGAATTTTTGAACACAGTCAAATTTTGGTAATTTTATAAAAAGGAACAACTAAGAACGGTTCAATATTCAAGTACACGTCGAAAATTGTCCTGTTTTACTGTTGAAAATGCAACTTTCCCTCTATGAAATGGACATAATTTCAATAAAACACGATTTTCGCTCTTATAGTATTCCGGATCGTTCTGAAAATAGTAAAAAAAATTTTTTTTAATTTAAAAAATGCGGATTTTTTTCCCCTAACCCTAGTCAGTACCGTGGGCGAGGGGGGGTGGGGGGGTACACCCCCCAGAGCACCAGAGACCGTCGGGTGGGGGGTGGGGGGGGGCACCGTGCCACCCCCCCTAAAACCGGGCACCCCCCCCCCCCATCGGACCCCCCCCCCTCGAAAATTTGGCCGACACCCCCCCACACCCCCCATGAAATTTTGTCTGGCGGAGACCCCCCCCCCAAAAATTTTCCGTACACCCAAAATTTTTTTTCGAAAATCATGATTTTTTGTTTATAAAGTCCATAATATAAGCTGAATATAAGATAACTTGACAATCTTCATTGTAATTTCAAAGATTTTGCAGCAAAATTTAACGTTTTTCCTTCAAAATTTAAGCGAAAAAATATTGATTGATTGATTGATTTTATTTCGCTCTCAGATTTCCAGTTTTCTTTGAAAGCAAATCAAAACAAAGCAATTGTATGATCCAATAGCCTAACAAAACGCCTCAAAGTTAAAACAACAGAATGCCTCAAAGTAAGTGGAATCAGAAAGGAAATGACATGAAAATGTCCGGTTTTTAAGTGAACTGTCAACACAACTGAGGAAAAAAGTCAACCGAAACAAACACTCAAAGACTACAACACAGTCAAAACACGACACTACAAAACAAAACAATCCGACTCCGACAGTCAGACTGAAACTGAAACTGCTGATTGAAAAAAAACTAAGACAAATAAATCTGGTTGGTAAATTACGAGTTCGTCGAATCACTGGTTTACGAAAAACCACATCGCATGAAGTTCATAGCTGTCGCAGCACACGTACACAAAGCGAATCACTGACGGGCACGAGCACACAAATGAAGCAAAATCAAGTAAGCGGCTGTCACAATCTCGACCGTTTGGGGCAAGTTGTCTGGAACTATCGAGATGGAAAATTAGATACTATAGACCTAATTTTGTGATTGAAGATGTTGATGAGAAAGGTTGGCAGGAGAATTTGTAATTTACATTGAAAGTTCGTGAGAAGCGAGAAGCTTTTGGACAGACAGGGTCAAGCCGGCGGAACTCCAATACAAAAAATTAAAATGAATTGATTTGAGACTGAGATTGGCGCGAATGAAAGACGCATCCCTTTAAAGCGGAAGTTTTCGGGTAGGAAGCGGACTCTCCTGTAGATTTATATCAAAATTGTCGAGTATTTTGTTTCAGCGAATTTCAGCACAAGGTCCCGGTCTCTCAGCAACAGAGATTTCCTGAAAGTAGTGACTGAAGTGGAGGCAACCGTAGCTTGACTCAATGAATTCCAGAGAACAACAGTTCTCGTTCCCCAGAAATTTTTGCGGATGGACGTATTTACCATCGGAACCTTCAACCTAAGAGAGTGACCCCTGGTGCCAATTTCTCCTTCGTGAACCTGAAAAAACTCCACAGACTCGGGGATATGGCATTTATGTGTGAGAATCTTGTAAACTAAAATTAAATCTGAAATTATGCGCTGGACGAAAAGCGGCAGAAGCTGGAGGTCGTCCATTCTTTTCTGGTAACTATCACCTAAATCAACTCCTTGAACGTATTTGGTGAAACTTCGTTGAACGGATTCTACTCTTCTGCAGTCCCCTATCAACGACGGCGACCAGACGCTGGGGCAAAAAGTTAATCTTGGAACAATCACCGTTTTAAACAGTTTCAGCTGAAGATTTTGGGTTTTTACTCTGAGACATCTAGACATCAACCCACAACCACTTCTTGATTTAGCTACAACCCTTGTAATGTGTTCTTTAAAAGTTAAATTACTGTCCATGATGACTCCCAAGTCTCTGACCGTTGATTGATGCTCAATTTCGTTCCCATCTATGTAGTATTTGAAACCAGGGTTGAGACGCGATTGAATACGCAAGCAAACAGTTTTGTTTACAGAGAGTTTGAGCTTGTTTCTTTGCATCCAATCATTTATAGCATCTATGTCCTCCTGAAGTAGGGAGCGGTCGTAGTCAGACGACACTTTATATAACTTAACGTCGTCAGCGTAGATAAACATCTTGCTGTGTTTTATCACTGATGGGAGGTCATTTATGAATAGCGCAAAAAGGATAGGTCCCAAGACTGAACCCTGAGGAACTCCTGAAGTCACCCTACACGATTTTGACCGCATTCTACCTACCTTAACTGTTTGTGAACGCTCGCGGAGGTAAGCGCCAACCCATTGAATCAAAACTTCATCAAATCCAAAGGTGCCCAGTTTCTCTAGAAGAATTTTGTGATTCACTGTGTCGAAAGCTTTAGAAATATCTAGATAAATGACATCAACTGGATAATTACAATCCCAACTACGTGTCCAATCATTCAAGCAGCATAACAGCTGTATTTCAACGCTACGCCCAGGGAGAAAGCCGAACTGAAATGGCGACAGTACCGAATTTTCAACACAAAATTTTAAAATTCTATCCTTCAATAGGCCCTCGAAGACTTTGCACAAATTGGATGTCAATGACACAGGGCGGTAATCCACAAGGTTTGGACTACGTCCCTTTTTGGGAATTGGTTGAACGATCGCGGATCTCCAATTTGGCGGAACATCCGACAAGAAGAGCGACGCATTGAATATCGAAGCTAAAGGCTCGGCCAAAAAAACAGCCAATTTTTTCAAGAAGATGCCTGGGATTGCGTCTGGGCCAACTGATGATTTATTCTTTAGTCGTCTAAGTGAGTTGAAGACCTCCCTTTCGGTAAAATGACTGAGTGTGCTACGCGTGGCAATACTATCTAATCGGGTGTTATCGTGAGTCTCGCTCTCTTCAAAAATCGAGCTAAAAAACTCACTGAACCCATCAGCCTTCTCCTTATCTGTAAACAAATGCGTTCCGTTCTTGTCCATTAACACTGGAAGAGTGTTATTGTCAGAGAACTTACTCTTTACGTAAGTCCAAAATTTTTTTGGATCGGGGCTCGATAGTGCAGATTTTTCGGCCAGATATGCTTCGCGGCGTCTTCGTTTGTTAATCAACTTATTTACAGCTCTGAGTGACAAGAACTGGTTTATGTTTCTTTTGGAAGGGTTTTTAAACCGTTTTTTTAATCTCATCTGAGTATTCAGGAGCCGTTGAAGAGCTGGGCTCCAGGTTTGCTGTCTGCCTGATCGATTGGATATTCTAGCGATTGGAACAAAAGAGCGTATGAGGAAACGACAAGTTTCTTCGAACTTCCAGCACATGGAAGTTGCATCCGGACAATTCCTGAAAAACAGGGACCAACTACCCAGTACATTTTCGCCTTGCTCATTTTGCGGATCTGGTGAAATTTGCGACGTCAGGAAATGACGCAAATCATCCCAGTTGGTTTTTTTGAAGTCCCGAAATCGTGTCATATGGGACTTCTTACTCGGACAAATAGTGAGTGCAGAAATGACACAGGGAAAACGAGTTTCGATATGCTCTAAATATGCGCATAGTTTTGGCATGTTTGGATATCCGCATAATTTCTCAATCATGTTACAATATGCGAATCATGCTCACTTATGCGACATGATTGTGAACGGAAGCATAATTGAGAACATAATTGAGTGGTTACTCCGCATCACATAATTACGGCTTATGTAGGCGTATTTGATAACATAAAACCGCGATTTTATGTTATTTTTATGACACTTTCTTTGCTTTGAAATTAGTCAATTTTTCTTCCTTGTATTGCTGTCGTAAACGCTATAGCAGACACACGCCTTGGTTATTTATATTTATTACAGAAAATAAACACGAAAAATACGATTTCACAACTTGGCGGCGCAGAAAAAGTAGATGTGTGTGTTGAATATGAATATGTGTCTACATATTGAAGAACCGTTTTCCTTTTGAAGTTTTGTCTACACGGTGTCTGCGTCTTGCACATTTACATTTTTCTGCGTGGTGGCACTGAAATGTCAATGAAATTAAAGTAACAAAGTCAAGACGGAACAATTGGAATGCATTTGAAAAAGTCAGCACGAGTCTGATGCGGTGCAACTAAACATCTGGCTTGAACTTTTTGAATGGGAATCATGCAAACAACGGTTCGATCGGCGACATTCACTGCCAACAATGGCGGATTGACTGAACATTGTGCAATCGGGTGCACGCAACACAAAGCGAACAGGTGACGCGCACGATGCTCGCCCAGTCGAACGAAATGCTCAACGTAGTTCATAACAAACGCAACGCGCGACTCTGGTTCCTCTAGCGGCAGCCAGCGGACAACGACGTACGCCCGTTCGGATGCGGCACTCGTGGCCTTGTGCGACCAGAAATGTTCTCTGGCAACTTTGACGAACGGATAGAACGTCGCTGACGATTCCAGATCGCTCGAATCGAACGCCTGTGCTGGGTACATCTGCAATTTTTATTGAACTCCAGTCGCCATTGTTGTGTTGATATAATCAGTGACCGTGCTACATTGTAAATGGTGTGAATTTAGTGACAGGAAAAAACATAAAATTAATTAGACGTGGAGAATGAGAACCTGGCTGTAAGCGGCTCTCAGCAATTCAAATGAATGGTTTGTGAGCCGTTTAGATCGCGTTGATGCTCGCTTCGGCACGAAATAGGGCGACAGCTCACGGTAGAGCTCACACTGTTGCTCACTGTCACGGGCGCACGCCACGGCAAACGACCGTAATCGACACATTGTTTCTTCGCTGAAACTGTCCTCCGTGTCGCACTTTGTCGTTGATTTTGCCCGTTCAGCCTGTAACACCGACTCCAGCTCACTGAGGTGCTGAAAGCGGCGTAACAGCTGAGTCTCACGTTGCCATGCCCATTTGTCGGATAAGAGCTGAAAAGTTATAAAATATCTATGTGAATATTTAGTCTTGGCAACGCAATGCTCCTAACTTCAGAAACACACATTGGTGTGAACAGTAAATATTTGCTTAGCAGTAGAAGTTGAGCTGAAGACAAAAATCAAATTCCCTCACCCCAAAAGTCCATTGTACCGCTCGAAAGCGTAGCAGTTGGTGTTCGTGGACGGCCCGTAGTCCCGAAGATTTTCGACCACGTGCAATGAAAGGTGAAAGTTGGCGGTAACTGCATCGTTCGAGTGCCTGTTTCTAAATCCATTCACAAAGTTCACCATCAACGTCGCGAACTCAGCGATTTCTTCTCGTTTCACGTATGGCTTTGCCACGATGCGGCAAGCGTTGGCAAATTTCGTCCAATAATCAAGCACATCCCTTGGAAACGTGTCCAAGACCAGCAGGCTCAAGTGCGTCGTCCAGCACTGCCATTGAGCGGCTTTCAGTCTTCCGGTATTCCAAATGTCCTTTGGAACTCTTGTCATGTCCGGGGGCAATTTGATGGCGGCAACGCGATCTTCAATCTGTTTCTGTTGACGTGTGTTCAAAATGCCATCTTTCAGCCACGTACGCGTCACGTGCGCAGCAATGCCTGTGAACATAAACAGAAAGCGGCGTAGAAAGTGCTAAGTGCATGATGCAGTTGACAAAGTAGTGTCGCTAGTTTTTTTTATCAGGATGATCAACTGAATGAGTCACAAGCTAAAGGTCATTTGAGAGTTTTTTCTTGACTTTTTTGCTAAACTTTTTGGGTCGTTCGTAGTTTTTGCCGGAACCGTACATAAGCTTAAATTGCGTGAAGTGTGATTCATATTAATTTTGTTGGCGGCACAAAGCACACAATGTAATATACCTGAAACTCGCTTTTTCTTTTAATTTCAGCAAAAATCAAGATTTTCTTTGATAACAACAAACGAGACCAGCAGAAAAGTGCCGAGGACAAAAAGGAGACCAACAAACGAATATATCAGCGGGATATGAAGAAAACGCTAGTTTTTTCAACATTTTCACGTTGCTTTCAGGTTTTCCAATCTTTCAAGCTAATAATACGTTTGCTTGCAATCAATTCTTGCGATAATTCTTGCGATCACGACGAGTGCAGTGCAGTAAATCAATAATATTGATGGAAATCTGTACCACCGTCGTGGAAAATCAGAAAGCATGGTTTATGTTTCAGAAAACGTTTCCGTCGGCTCAAGGGCTTTGAGGTGCTGGCGGCAGAGCACAGAAACGAAAACACGCCAACAGTGTTCACCGAAAAGCAGCTCGGAAATCTGCGGGCGGTGGCAAACAGCATGGACTTGCTGAGTGACGAGGAGTTTGAAGACGGTTAGCACATTTCAATCAAACGCCCGTTTGTCAAAGTACAGGCACTAAATTTTCAGTTTGGTGTGACTGATTCGACATTCACCATTTGCTTACGGAAAGAAATCGGCTAAACGGAAAGTCTGGTTTGCTGTGAACGACAAGCGCGTGTTTTGCGGCACATGACGTCATTTCAGTGGGACACGTTTGAAAAAAATTCTCATACTTTTAGAGAACTCAAAAACCAGACGCGTGATCAAAGACCCGTGGGAGTCTAAGGCACTGGCGGCAGCAAAGGAATTCCTTGATTCCGCATTCAAGCGGTCAGAAAATATTTGATTCAATTTTATTTATTGATAGTGTGTGTAGTTTAGTGTGGATATCAGCTGTTTCATTGTGGGTAATAATTTTTTTGCTTTAACGTCATTTTTTTATCATACGGGTTTTCCCAAAGCGCATCATTTCTTATTGTCTCAGCTCCGCACAAGAGTCTGCTGGCTTCGCTTTGATGAAATTCCCACTGAAGGACGAGCACTGTCGCATGTCAATCAGACCGAAGCCGTCGACGCTGCCGAAATGGATGGACAAAACTTTTGAGCAAAAACGTGGCGTTGGGGATAAGACACCGCCTGCATCGTTGGCTAGCCAGCCACAGAACATCCCCGGCACGCCAGTGACAACCAGCACGCCAGTGACAACCAGCACGCCACTGAACAGTAGTGATACAACAACGAGTACATCCGTTGTGGTGTTCAAAACACCACTGTCGGACAACAGCGGCGTCCAAAGGGCTCATAGTCGCACAAAATTGTCTTTTTGAGCTGTCTTTCATCTTGGAATTCAAGAAAGTTTAAAACTAGCTGATTGATTTTGAGGATGTGGCGCGCTGATTGGTTACAGAAGTTTATACCAGTCAGCTTGTTCCACAATAAGCATAAAATTTTGATGCACTTTTTTGAATATCTGGTTGTTCTTTATGGCATTATGAACGTGTGTGCAGCGCAACAAACTGGCTGATTGATTCTGAGGGTATGGCGCGCTGATTGGTTGTGGCAGTTGGTATACCACAGTTGCTATCAGGCCAAGCAAGCGTAGTGTCAGCCAGCAATGTGGTTTCCGCGTGAAGTTCATGCAAATTGATTGAATGGTTCATTGAATGGTGCGAGTTGATTGATCGCTGAAGTGTTTATATCAATCCTGATTGTTTTTTTATCATAACTCAATTGCGAAATGTGTTATTGTTATTGTCTCTGTTTTTAATTTTATTTATTTAGACATTTGTTGTTTGGCATGCTTTTGTGTATTTCTGTTTGAAACACTCAGACCGATTGCCACATCACCACACGCTGAATGGCAGCGGTGTCATACCCGCCGGGGTATCCTGTCCACCGTGGTGTTCTGTCCGCCGTGGTGTCCGTCGCCGTGTTACGGAAGAAAAAGTTGTTCATTTATTTTATTTTTAAATTGAAATGCTGAGTGGCGGTGAATATTCTGTCGGAAAACAAATGATGGCCAAGGACCTGTGAACCCATCTCGGCTGTTTAGCTGTTTCTCCGCGACAGACATGGGCACCGCTCAAATACAGCGGCTGAAAGGACACCGGGCACTTTTATTTAGCATGCCGTTGAGCCGACGGTTGAATATGAGTACTGTCTGGTCGTGGTTGGCAGCAATTGTAACCAGTCGTTGTGGCAGTCCGAATTGTTTCATTCAGACGTTTTGAGTTTGCAAGTTTCATGATTGTTTAGTCGGTCGTGGATTTAAATGTTCGCTTGTTCGATGACAACGAATCTGAAGTTTGTTGACGTGTGGAAGCTTTACTTTCCGGGGCTTTGAAAATGCTGTTTCTCTATTTTTCTGTCCTCTGTAGTTATTTTCTGTGCTTCAGACAACTAGTATTTGTTTCTCACCAGAACATAAACTTTATACAATGTTCGTTATTTCAGTTTTCTGAAGATTCTGCTGATAAATTGATGTTTGGCGTTGGGAACACAAAAAAATCACACGAAATCAAAAAATACAAACTACAATAAAACCGACAATTTACGACACATAAGAGAATAGTTATGTCGCATAATAGAGCAAATAAGGAATTACATATGCAGCAAATACGCAATGTGCGTCGTCAGTCTTTCCGGTTTATAGATATGCTCACAATTATGCGGAAAGCATGTTTGTGAACATAGCTATGTAATTATGATGGAATTATGCTCAATCATGCCATAATTGTAGCGTTTCCATATACGGACGCCCCACTTATGTTACGCCAACATGTGCATATTTATATACGGACGCCGCCGGTATGTTACGCCAAATCATATTACTTATGCGCATAAAGTGTAACGTATTTGAGGCATAAGTGCGACATAGAGACACTCGTTTTCCCTGTGTAAGCTGATAAAAACATAAAAAATTCACCGTCACTGTATTTAGATTTAGCTCTGCTCCATACAAAATAGGTCAATTCATCCGTAATATTTAAAACGGTGTTTATTACTTAATAACTTCAAAAAATTCCTCTTCCCCACCCCATAATTATTGTGCATCCTGAACTGTACCATGAAAAAAAGTGCATCAAAATTTTATGCTTATTGTGGAACAAGCTGACTGGTATAAACTTCTGTAACCAATCAGCGCGCCACATCCTCAAAATCAATCAGCTAGTTTTAAACTTTCTTGAATTCCAAGATGAAAGACAGCTCAAAAAGACAATTTTGTGCGACTATGAGCCCTTTGGACGCCGCTGTTGTCCGACAGTGGTGTTTTGAACACCACAACGGATGTACTCGTTGTTGTATCACTACTGTTCAGTGGCGTGCTGGTTGTCACTGGCGTGCTGGTTGTCACTGGCGTGCCGGGGATGTTCTGTGGCTGGCTAGCCAACGATGCAGGCGGTGTCTTATCCCCAACGCCACGTTTTTGCTCAAAAGTTTTGTCCATCCATTTCGGCAGCGTCGACGGCTTCGGTCTGATTGACATGCGACAGTGCTCGTCCTTCAGTGGGAATTTCATCAAAGCGAAGCCAGCAGACTCTTGTGCGGAGCTGAGACAATAAGAAATGATGCGCTTTGGGAAAACCCGTATGATAAAAAAATGACGTTAAAGCAAAAAAATTATTACCCACAATGAAACAGCTGATATCCACACTAAACTACACACACTATCAATAAATAAAATTGAATCAAATATTTTCTGACCGCTTGAATGCGGAATCAAGGAATTCCTTTGCTGCCGCCAGTGCCTTAGACTCCCACGGGTCTTTGATCACGCGTCTGGTTTTTGAGTTCTCTAAAAGTATGAGAATTTTTTTCAAACGTGTCCCACTGAAATGACGTCATGTGCCGCAAAACACGCGCTTGTCGTTCACAGCAAACCAGACTTTCCGTTTAGCCGATTTCTTTCCGTAAGCAAATGGTGAATGTCGAATCAGTCACACCAAACTGAAAATTTAGTGCCTGTACTTTGACAAACGGGCGTTTGATTGAAATGTGCTAACCGTCTTCAAACTCCTCGTCACTCAGCAAGTCCATGCTGTTTGCCACCGCCCGCAGATTTCCGAGCTGCTTTTCGGTGAACACTGTTGGCGTGTTTTCGTTTCTGTGCTCTGCCGCCAGCACCTCAAAGCCCTTGAGCCGACGGAAACGTTTTCTGAAACATAAACCATGCTTTCTGATTTTCCACGACGGTGGTACAGATTTCCATCAATATTATTGATTTACTGCACTGCACTCGTCGTGATCGCAAGAATTATCGCAAGAATTGATTGCAAGCAAACGTATTATTAGCTTGAAAGATTGGAAAACCTGAAAGCAACGTGAAAATGTTGAAAAAACTAGCGTTTTCTTCATATCCCGCTGATATATTCGTTTGTTGGTCTCCTTTTTGTCCTCGGCACTTTTCTGCTGGTCTCGTTTGTTGTTATCAAAGAAAATCTTGATTTTTGCTGAAATTAAAAGAAAAAGCGAGTTTCAGGTATATTACATTGTGTGCTTTGTGCCGCCAACAAAATTAATATGAATCACACTTCACGCAATTTAAGCTTATGTACGGTTCCGGCAAAAACTACGAACGACCCAAAAAGTTTAGCAAAAAAGTCAAGAAAAAACTCTCAAATGACCTTTAGCTTGTGACTCATTCAGTTGATCATCCTTGCGCATCTGTCGCGACAACGCCTGGATAACATCGGGCGATTGTTTGGACCACGCCTGTGTAAAGTCGAGCTTCTCATCAATCTTCTCATGTGCCAACCGAGCGAGAGTCTGAAATAGTTTGAGGTAATATAAACAAGCGGCATGCAACTGATGAGAGTCATCACAATAATGCTTCCAGTTACGTCGCAATTATGTGTCATTTTACGTCGCATATGGGCTCATATGTGTCATTTATTGAACATATTTTTCTTATTATTATGTATCTGACATAAAACTGACCGATGCCGTGTCGCGTGTTTTACGGCGTTTCACCGGTTCGTCCTTGATCCCGGCCTCGACTGCCAGCTGCTGTTCAAGCTGAACGATTTTATCATTTTTCTCAGTTAGTTCTGCCTCGAGCTGCTTTATGCGCTGCTCCAATTGCACACATCGCTGTTTTTCTGCGTCACACTGTTGCTGCGCGCGTGTGACCTGACTCGTCAGCCACGCAAGATCGACAGATGGCTGCTGCTGGACCGTTTGAAAAGATGACTGAATCGGTGGAATCGGGGCCGGTTGGTGATATAAAGGCGGAATAGCGATCGGTTGTTGGAATGTTTGTGGCGGTACAAAATTATTCGACGACATCTTGTTTGAAACTTAAAAAAACTTTTGTGAACACAGTGGAAATATTGCAAATTGTGAAGAAAAATAAGTCATAAGAGAACAAGAAATAAAACGAAAAAACTTCTGTAAACACAATGCAGATTTTGTAATTTGTTAAAAAACAAACAAATTAGTCAGATGAAAACAATAAAACGGAGAACAGACATATACACTGCTGACACAAAACACACTGCAATCACCAACTGCCAAAAGTGTGTGGCACCCAGAATGTGCAAAAAACACAGGTCTTCGGTACCCAAAACATACATGAGGAGCGCATGTTACAACTGCAAATAATCGATATTCACTGGATGCATGCAAACTGGAAGCTTGTGTGGAACGTTGAATTGCAGTACTCCTTCAATGTAACGAAACCACAGCCTCTGATAAGACAACAACATTCACTGTTCAACATCGAATTCGACGGGCAAAAATGCTGCGTTAGCCAGGTTCCACGGAAGCGACATTCAGTGGCGACACACAACTTTTGCTTTTGAACGCTGGTGCGCAGTAACTTCGAGGTCTGTTTACTTTTTGGCCACCTGTTTATCAGCAGCTTTAGTTTGACTTTTTGACTTTGCTGACCAGCTCGTTTGGTTGCACTTTTTTTACTTGAGTGCGAAATGCATATTATCAAATGTGTAGATTACCTTGCAACATTTACAGATGAACGCATTTCTGTCGAGCGACACATACAACGATTTTACTGCCACACCATCATCGGCTGACGACGACGCGTTTGATCAACCACCCGCGCCAAAGTGCCCGCGCGTCAACTGCGACGCACAATTCGAGGCTTCTCGTAACGCCGATGCACTGAGGGCGCTGAGGCGGCATGTCGCTGTTTGCGAAGCGGGTAGACTTTTCGCTGTTTGACTTTTTCTACGTTCGCAGACTGTTCTCTGACAAACCACTGATTTTGGCAACTTAAAAAGTGTGTGCATCTGCACAAACATGTGCATTTACATGTGCATTATTTTTCGGCCTAAAGGTGAACTTCACACTGGTGAAAGTGACGAAGAAGAGCTGATCCGGTCAACGACAGATGCTACTACTGCTGTGCATGAATTTCGAGAGCAGCTGGATGACGAATTGTTCGGTGAAAGCGATGACGACAGTTGTGTTAGTTGTTGTTTTGATTGTACTGGTATTGATTGTATTCAAACGTGTCCGGATTAAAATGACGTCATTTGCTTTAAATTGCCCGTTTCTCAAATGCTCACCTTGCTGTGAACGGCAAGCGCATGTTTGGCGGCATATGACGTCATTTCAGTGGGACACGTTTAAAAAATAGGTCATACTTTGCTGACTTGTCATTCCGTGCGCCGGTGGGCACACGCAAAATTTTTGCAGCCAGATTCTGTGATGACAACAAACAAAAAACAAAAACTTCTCCCAACTTCTTGCATCGGGTGCCGAACCCCGCATATTTTCAACAGTGGTACACAGCTTTACCAACAAGGCCACGCGGCTTTCAATAGCGTTTCATTCTAAACACAATATATGTTCACTCTGTGATCAAATATGAAATATAACGTATGTTTTCAGGATGAAACCATGAACAGCAGCTGTTTCATCACTGCCGCTGAAGCGGTGAACCGAAATGAAGCATTAGAAGAAGCATGGGTGCGTCGAGCTATGTTGATGTTGGCTGATTGGTTTTACAAAAATTTCATTTCCGTTGGCGCAATGGATTTGCTGCTAACTGGGCTGTCAACGTTGTTGCACGAGTTGGCGAAAATTTTTCCACAACTGTCCGGCATTGCTCGCATTTTTCCCAAGTCTTTTCACATGATCCGACGCGCATTTTCGCTTCAAACTTCATTTGTGCCGTACTACGTTTGCCCGTCAAAGGAGTGCAGTGCAGTTTCATCGGCCAGTGCAATTCGTCGAGATTTGAAATGCGACCGCTGCCAGAAAGCCACCGTTGCCAAGCACACAAAGCAGGGACCCCCTCGCCCGTTGTTTACCTACAGCCGTGAACCGGTTGCGTCTGCCATCCAACGACTTTTGAAGAGACCCAATATTGAAGACCAATGTTCCCATCCAATTCAACGACAGAAGACCGATTTGGACACGTTAATTGACGTGTTCGACGGGCACCTTTGGACGACTGAGTTTCAAAAGTTTGTGAACGAGCCGAATTCGTATGCAGTGATGCTGAATCTCGACTGGTTCATGCCATACGAACGATCGGCGTGTTCCATAGGAATGATCTATGCTGTGCTACTAAATCTGCCGAGGCATTTGAGATTCAAAGTTTGTCAACATGTTATGTTTTTTTGTTTTTTTACGTTACTTTTAAGCGTTTTTGGCAAAGAGAATAATGTGAAGAGCCTGAGAACTTGATTAAGCGTCAAGATTTTAAAGCAACATTGGCCTTCTTTTTGTCCAGATCGAAAATGTTATGGTATTGGGAGCAATACCGTGGGTCGGTCACGAGCCGGGACGGTTGGACGAATTCGTGCAGCCGATGATTCGCGATTTCCAGCAGTTGTTCAATGGCGCCAAGCTACAGACGCACAACTATCCGAACGGCGCAGAAATCCGAGGTTGGATTCACAAACATAACTAACTTGCATAACGCAGATAATGACACATAATTTTAACATAATTATGTCCATATGTAAAACTGAGTGCCTCGTAAAAACACTACTATGCTGTTTGCGCATAATTATGGCATAAATTTATTGATATGTGCAAACGTAGATTGTTACAAGCATAGTTATTTGAGCATAATTTTAACATAATTGTGTTCATGCGTGCAAATGAGTGCGTGTCATAATTTTTGTGTGTCATAAAGTAATATTTCTAGTGATTTGCATTGGCTGCTGCTGCGACATTCCGGCGACGAGAAAATTGATGGGCTTCATGTCCCACGCAGCAACATACGGTTGCAGTAAGTGCAGGCTGCGCATCGGAAATCGCCAGTTCGACAGGACCACTCGCGATTATGGCGCAACGTTTGACGATCTTGTTGTCGACCAAGTCAGTAACATTTTGCAGTATTCCGTTTTGCAGTTTTCCGTTCCTTTATTTATTATGTAACACACGTTCATTGGATTGAAATTTTTCAGAAAAAAATTTAAATTTAAACCTGTTTCAGAATGAAGGACGCTTGATCGGATGGCCGAAACGAACGCGCGCGGAGCACAAGGTAGCTTCGGCCAACATTGTGGCCCGCGGTCTGACAACAAAAGCAGCACAAGACGAAGCCCGGCGGCACGGATACAAGTTCAGTCCGTTTCTTGAGCTGCCGTACTTCGACACTGTCAAAATGCACCTGATTGATGTCATGCACTGTCTTTACTTAGGTTGGTTGCATGACACCACTTTCAAAAGTGCTTTTTGTTTGCTTTGTGAGCATTGGACCCGTGCGCTGATAAAAAAAACTAGCGACACTACTTTGTCAACTGCATCATGCACTTAGCACTTTCTACGCCGCTTTCTGTTTATGTTCACAGGCATTGCTGCGCACGTGACGCGTACGTGGCTGAAAGATGGCATTTTGAACACACGTCAACAGAAACAGATTGAAGTTCGCGTTGCCGCCATCAAATTGCCCCCGGACATGACAAGAGTTCCAAAGGACATTTGGAATACCGGAAGACTGAAAGCCGCTCAATGGCAGTGCTGGACGACGCACTTGAGCCTGCTGGTCTTGGACACGTTTCCAAGGGATGTGCTTGATTATTGGACGAAATTTGCCAACGCTTGCCGCATCGTGGCAAAGCCATACGTGAAACGAGAAGAAATCGCTGAGTTCGCGACGTTGATGGTGAACTTTGTGAATGGATTTAGAAACAGGCACTCGAACGATGCAGTTACCGCCAACTTTCACCTTTCATTGCACGTGGTCGAAAATCTTCGGGACTACGGGCCGTCCACGAACACCAACTGCTACGCTTTCGAGCGGTACAATGGACTTTTGGGGTGAGGGAATTTGATTTTTGTCTTCAGCTCAACTTCTACTGCTAAGCAAATATTTACTGTTCACACCAATGTGTGTTTCTGAAGTTAGGAGCATTGCGTTGCCAAGACTAAATATTCACATAGATATTTTATAACTTTTCAGCTCTTATCCGACAAATGGGCATGGCAACGTTGAGACTCAGCTGTTACGCCGCTTTCAGCACCTCAGTGAGCTGGAGTCGGTGTTACAGGCTGAACGGGCAAAATCAACGACAAAGTGCGACACGGAGGACAGTTTCAGCGAAGAAACAATGTGTCGATTACGGTCGTTTGCCGTGGCGTGCGCCCGTGACAGTGAGCAACAGTGTGAGCTCTACCGTGAGCTGTCGCCCTATTTCGTGCCGAAGCGAGCATCAACGCGATCTAAACGGCTCACAAACCATTCATTTGAATTGCTGAGAGCCGCTTACAGCCAGGTTCTCATTCTCCACGTCTAATTAATTTTATGTTTTTTCCTGTCACTAAATTCACACCATTTACAATGTAGCACGGTCACTGATTATATCAACACAACAATGGCGACTGGAGTTCAATAAAAATTGCAGATGTACCCAGCACAGGCGTTCGATTCGAGCGATCTGGAATCGTCAGCGACGTTCTATCCGTTCGTCAAAGTTGCCAGAGAACATTTCTGGTCGCACAAGGCCACGAGTGCCGCATCCGAACGGGCGTACGTCGTTGTCCGCTGGCTGCCGCTAGAGGAACCAGAGTCGCGCGTTGCGTTTGTTATGAACTACGTTGAGCATTTCGTTCGACTGGGCGAGCATCGTGCGCGTCACCTGTTCGCTTTGTGTTGCGTGCACCCGATTGCACAATGTTCAGTCAATCCGCCATTGTTGGCAGTGAATGTCGCCGATCGAACCGTTGTTTGCATGATTCCCATTCAAAAAGTTCAAGCCAGATGTTTAGTTGCACCGCATCAGACTCGTGCTGACTTTTTCAAATGCATTCCAATTGTTCCGTCTTGACTTTGTTACTTTAATTTCATTGACATTTCAGTGCCACCACGCAGAAAAATGTAAATGTGCAAGACGCAGACACCGTGTAGACAAAACTTCAAAAGGAAAACGGTTCTTCAATATGTAGACACATATTCATATTCAACACACACATCTACTTTTTTCTGCGCCGCCAAGTTGTGAAATCGTATTTTTCGTGTTTATTTTCTGTAATAAATATAAATAACCAAGGCGTGTGTCTGCTATAGCGTTTACGACAGCAATACAAGGAAGAAAAATTGACTAATTTCAAAGCAAAGAAAGTGTCATAAAAATAACATAAAATCGCGGTTTTATGTTATCAAATACGCCTACATAAGCCGTAATTATGTGATGCGGAGTAACCACTCAATTATGTTCTCAATTATGCTTCCGTTCACAATCATGTCGCATAAGTGAGCATGATTCGCATATTGTAACATGATTGAGAAATTATGCGGATATCCAAACATGCCAAAACTATGCGCATATTTAGAGCATATCGAAACTCGTTTTCCCTGTGTTATCGTCATAACGGTGTGAGCCTTTTCATCCGAGTTTAGGTTACCTCGCAAGTACACAGAAATAATCAGCCCACTCAAACTCAAACTGTAGCACCGTATATCAACCTCACCAACTGCGAAGTAAAACGTAAGTTGGTTTACCACATACAAAGCGTCTAGTGAAGGGAAAGAGACAAAAAAAAACTAAGGTTAAGACCAGAAATTAAGCGATTACCCAATGTTATTGCACGCATGTTGACCCTAATAGTTTTAATGCGAACCTTAATTAATCAAACAGAGTTTCGTTCTTATCTCTGATATCTTCTTCTTTACGTAAGCAAATCAATATCAGAAAAGGGAAACATAAAAACCGGCATTTTGTCTTTGATCGGAGGTTTTTGTCAGACTGGTTATGAAAAACCAACTACACGACTGAGTGAGCGTTTGCTAGATGCAAAAAAGGAAATTAAGGGATGAACATTAGTACTGCTGGTATCGAAGTATGATTTATGACTTGGAAGAATTTTCAAGTACAACCTAGCATTGTACGTCGCTGACCACCCAGTTTGAATGCAAATCAAACCCGTGTATGTCTGTTGGTTTTAGACCAGATTAATAAATTGTCATTTATAACTCGTTATCCACGTTCCGAAAATTGTTTTTGTTGTTTTATGTACGTACATTTTGTACGTATTTGATTTCCAGGTTCGGTGTTCCTTTTTTGTACTGTCACTAAGTCATAAATAAGCACGTTCAACATTTGTCATCCCATTTTTGATTGCGATTACTTTTGGGGCCTTCAGTTATTGACAGTCGAGGTGAAAATTTTGACCCGTTTTTTTGTCGGAAGGTTAAGCGTAAAAAATGCAAATTGCTCGGTGTAATTGATGACTTTATTAAGGGGGGGTACAATTCCGGCCCGCTAATTCCGGCCTGAAGAATTCCGGCCCGCTCATTCCGGCCCGAAGAATTCCGGCCCGAAGAATTCCGGCCCGGAGAATTCCGGCCCGGAGAATTTTCGCCAGTACGAACAATATTTAACCACACGAAGTGATTTTGGTAATGAAACAATAAAATAAAAATATCGATGTTCACATGTTACAGTGTATTTTCAATGATGTTCGTCCTGTTTGCTTATTTGGAAAGTGAAACCTTTTGGAAAAAAGAAACTACAACTAAATTTTAAAATTTTTTTGTCATGAACAGGATTTGTGACCCTTTTACCTTATCAAAAAGGCTTGGCTTAGGACTAGGAACCTACAACAAATCACTGCAAGCAAGTTCTAAACAAAAAATATCACTTAAGAATTTATTTACCAAAAATCACTTCGTGTGGTTTAATATTGTTCTTGCTGGCGAAAATTCTTTGGGCCGGAATTCTCCGGGCCGGAATTCTTCGGGCCGGAATTCTTCGGGCCGGAATGAGCGGGCCGGAATTCTACGGGCCGGAATTTCGCGGGCCGGAATAGTACACGAGCCCTTTATTAAAAGTCAAGTGGTTTACTAATTGTAAAATGAAGAAATTACATTAAGAAGAACACATACGAATGACCCACAAAGCCCACAGCAAGCGGAAAAAAATAACATTTCTGTTTTCGACGTCAAAAGTTTTTCTCCGCTCACACAACTGACCGAAAGCTTATTTAATTTTAAGCTATTTTTTCCATTCTAATACATTGAACTCAATTTCTGAGCTAACCCCTTTGCTGCAATGCGTTTTCGTTGAAATCACTTAAAAAACAAGAAAGGCGTCAAAAAAATCAAAAGAAGAATAATATTATCCAAAAGGGCATTGGCCCATACATCCAACGAAAACCAACGAAAACAGCTGCACACTGGAATAAAAACACAACTGCAACGACAAAAAAAGGCACACACCACGAAAATGGCCAAAAACATTCCAGAACCACATACCGAACCCCATCTTCTACTGTTTTGAAACAAACCCGGACAGAAAACGGGTCACTGATTTTTCTCCGTTTAATTCAGTCTCTCTGCACAAATGGACAATAAAATAAAAAATCTTTATGTAATTTATTGCTCTTGTTACAACACACACACGCATTCACACCTTTTTCTCGGCGCAAAACGGTAGTTATATTTGGAATTCCAAGGCAAATAGCTCTCTAAAATACTGTATGTATCATTGTTCCGCTCTCAATTTCGAGGTCTCTTTTCCTTCCGCCAAAAATTGGTTAGCAACACGCCCCTCTGGTAAACAATTGGCAGAGAATTGGCTAATTTTCGTGCTTACATCGCACGTGTGTGTGCGTGGTCCGTTTTGAATCGGCTGTGGTTTTTGGTGTACCATTGATGCGTGTGTAACGTTTTAACAATGTTGCTGTTGTTTTCCAGAGCATGTTGTTTGACTTGTTTGAATTAACATTAAAGGTTTTGTTTTGACACAAAATGACCAAATTTGTTATCATCAGAAAACCAGGCAATTAGTCAGCGCGATATCGTTTACCCGGGGTAGGTTTTTCCCAAGAAAACAGTGTTGGGTTTAATTTCACAAAACCTAACACCCCTTCAAGAGACCATAAAGACCGCGCCACTCTTGAAATTTCAAAATGATTGAAAGCAACAACATTTGACAAATGGCGATGTTTGCTCTAGCGGTTAAAGCGAATAAAGGAAAAGCATTTTTGAAAACGCGAAGAAATTATTTCCATATGTACGTAAGCTACCCAAAAAGGGTAAACAACAAACAAGTAAACAAAAGCAAAAGGCTTCCGTGTTAATCCATTATAAGCCAATCAGCGTGAACACGCAACGTGGAGACACATGAATTTGTCTTTGTCAAACAATTTCCAAAAGCATCCAGCTATTGAATGATTTTTGCGCTTTGCTTTTTGCCTCTCTCCTTTGGTACGGTCACGCACCAGCGACATCGGGTACCCCGAACCATAAACAGAGACGTCATAGATGGTAATCATAATAAAATACAAACAACTGCAGAGAAAACAGCATTTTCACAAGCCTAATGGCTGTGAAATCCCTCGAAGAATTTTCCCAAAAATTCAGCTAACATAACAGAACGCTAACGCAAGATGAACGCGCATGTCAACGTCGTCATATTCGTGTTGTTCTTGTGTTTGCTTATAAATTATAGCCACCACGCCCATTTCATCCAATGAAGCTCATGAATAAATAAGAGTGTTTTGTTTCGGCGGTTACAACTGCCGTGTTTTGCAACCTTTTGACAACCACCAAACAACAACAAAAACCAATAAATTACTCAATGTATGACCACTACATTCAACTGTTGCGCGCTGATTGGTGGAGACAGATCGAATCGACCAATCAGCTGTTCACCGATCACGATATCTGTTGCATCGTAGCAAACGGTTCCACAATTTGCGAATCATAAAGGGAAGGTGCCAAGTCTATTTGATGCACCACAGCACAGCGCATAATCTTCTACACTTCTAAAGTTAGGCAGGTGGTGTCGAGCCCAGTCACGGTTTCCACCAGATTCTGGAACCAAAAACTTGAAATCCCCGACCAACCAGACGGAATGTAGTAACTGCCAGTGTCCGCGTTTCGTTCCAGTATCGCCGATTGGTTGCCGGCCATCGTACGAAGCAGTTCGTCACGCTCATTGGCTGTAGCGTCCGCGGAATGTTGCTTGCGAAGTTGACCACGACGTTGCCCGGGAGTCGGTCTCGGACGATACCCCTGAGGAGCAGGTTGACTGTTCGCGTAGCTGTTGTTGTGGTTGGACACCTCGTAGCCGTTGTCGCCGCGAGTCATTGTTGAGGCCTCTGGAATCGTTTTTGGGACAATTTTGGACGTGATTTGCGGGTAAAATTCCACACTTAGCCCAGTATGAGTGTTCATGCATAATGTGGTCTACAATGAGATTACAAGTTTTACCGCGGCAGGAGTTGAACCTGCGTGCGGAGAGGCCTGGGTGAATTTCGCGTCCAACGTTCTAACCACTCAGCTATGTTCGCACAACGCTCTTGTTGACTGTGTTACCATTGGTCGCTATTGGTTGTGCCTCCTCGTAGACGGACTCAGTCACTGGCAGGTACATTGCACCGGCTGTCGTTGGCTCCGGCACCGGCGGCAGGCGGCGTTGCGGCGGCTGCGGCCGATTGGCGTCAGTTTCGCTGCCAGTTGGCGAGTCGTCTGGCGGGTGCTGTGGCGGTGGAATGTTGAGGAATTCTGGAATGAAAAAATGCGAATTTTTGTGCCTTTTCCTGCAGAATTGGGCCGAACATTTCTATTGTGGTGCGACTGAGTTGTTACGCTACTACGTTTTTATCGGTTTTTTTAAGGCGAACTGACTTGCTGTTGAGAAATAACAACTACATACATACATGCAAAGCCTAACTGACTGAAATTGGAGAGATCAAAATTACTTTTGACCAGCAACAATCATTAGAATATGAGCTTGATTGCATGTGAAAAACAAAGACATATCGTGACAAACTGACAGCATCCACCAACACAAATGCCACTTTAGTAAGTACGTATTAAGCTTCTAACCGTAACTAAAACCGAAAGTGTGTCACATGCATCGCTAATAAGGACCCCGTATCGTCTGAATGAAAGAAGTCGAAAAGAGAATCTGACTCAGAATTCGGAATATTAAGCTGAACATACAGTCATACAGCAAGAGTGGTCACGCAACCAGGAGAGAAGCGCGATTTGTGAAAAACACAACCACATCCAAACACAGAAATTTAGCTGTTTTTAATAGAAACTGAGAGGAATGGCCATACATTCATTGAGACCGGACCGGAAACCTTGTGGGAGGCGAGTTTTGGGGAACGTTCGAGAAACTTTCAAGGTGTAGGGCCACGGCGGAGCTTAATAGCAAACGCTTTTCCTGTCGTTTAAGAGTTCCACACTTCGGAATCAATTTGAACAACCAATCAGCACGCTCCGAATTCAAATATCAGATGCCACCACTAATGACCTGGTTGCTGGGTGGAAATCAGCCCAGGATTACAACAATACTAACCAAAGAACGAGTTTGCGGGAAAATCAGTGGGACGAGGGTTTACGCTGCGGTTATTAGTCATCCGGTGCATTTTTGATGACCGATTTCTGCCGTGTTTATTGAAAAACTCGGTTTCAACAAGAATTTCATCTGAGTCGCTTGACAACGACGACGAGTCGATGACGTCATGTTTGTCAAAGAGTGACTCGGCCGTCAAAACTGTCACTCTTTCGCTGTTGCTGCCACCACGTATGCCATTCGAATGATAACTGGCACCATTACTGGCATCGTTTCCGTTCAGCTGATCAGCGCAGCTACAACTGAGCATCATGCTTTCGGGGCTTTCTTGCGAGACGTCGTCCATTGTTGAGTTGCCGTTTCCACTGTCACGATTATTATTGCCAGTTTTGTTGCCATTCCTACAGTCACTCTTGCCAATGTTGATGCCATGATTGCCATTTCTATTGCCATCTTTACTGTCAATGTGGTGTTTCGCTGAAAAATCCACCATCGAATAGCCGGCCATCGGGGCATCGGCGCGATTGATATTTGTATTTTTTCTGTTGCATCTGTCCGAATTGCTTGTGCCATCGAGACGTGACTGCCGCAGTGGTACACCGCCGATGTTTAGGTGCGGCATTGTTTCGGTTGTTTTTTTTGCTGAAGTATGTTTCACTCCTCTCTGAACAATGTGCAACCTTCTTTTTTAATACCAACGAAAATAAAATTCACGCCAATAAACATACACCTCTTGAAAATCAATCACGGCTTCATTGTTGTTGGCGACAAGAAGGAACACAAAAAACGAAAAAAGTGTACTTGTTGTCTTGAAATCAACCGGAGATTGCATTTTCGGAACTGAATGGTGCTAAAAAAGAAGGCGTTAACTAAGTATGCGCTCTTTAAAGGTTTTAGAGACTACCGCGGTTCTTTCTACCATATCGGAGCTGGAAAAGATTTTTCTGAAACTGTCTGTCATGGTCATGGAACAAATATTGCACAGTGTTCTCAAAAATTGTCCACTTACGGCTTGTTTTTAAAGTATACAAATGAACGTTATGACAGATCCCCAATCCGGCCGGCTGAAGATCGTGTCGAGACCTATAATACGGTAGAAAAGGTACTCTAAAGATTCCAGTTCAGAGTTTTTCGACAAAAAAAATCGCGACTTAAGGGCAATGTCCCTTGCGCGGCGGACACACAGCCGACACGAACCAAGCACATTACCGGCTGGAATTGCCCCAACAAAAGGCGCCTTACGAGTCGCCTTACTTACACCCCATTCCGACGGCGGAAATTGAACGGAGACACCCTACTATTATTGGTGTTCGAATGTAATGGGCGCCGTGCACAGTTCTACCGTACAAAGATTTTTTTTCAATCGAACGGTGTTTTCTGTCTTCGACTTTTCATACTGCATCTTGAATTTTCAGACAACAACGTGTCAAGACCAGAATGTATGTGGTACACACAGAAACGGTAGTCACGGACGGTGTCGAGAGCTTCTGACATTCGATTGCGCAAGAAGACTATCAGAATCCGGTAAAAGGTATGTGCTAGCGCGGCAGAAAATGGCACATTTTCAAATCGCCAGAATTGACAGAACATCTAAAGCTTTTGAAAGCTGTTGTTGCGGGGACGCTAACTGGACACGCAAATGTTGGCGGCGGCGGCGGCGGTCTTCTTGAAATAATAATGGCCATTAAATTTTCGCGTGTAAGCAACAACAAAAAGGCTGCGCACGCACACGCGAATGTAATACAAAGGGTGGTCGAAGTAAATTTGGAGTGCACATGGAAGACAGCAGCAGGCCCGCACGCATAGGCGCATGTGCGTATCTGTGGATTATTTACGGCGGTAGCCAATCAGCGAGCCGCAAATTGCTCTCGTGTCCACTCTGCTTTGTTCGAGACATACTGTTTGTTCTTGTGCTTGTTGCATATTCCAACGTTGCGCTGCTAAAGTGGGTGTGGCTGCAGCAATAACCGCCGTTTTCCACCCGAGTGTGCTGTAATCAGAACGCAAGCGTTCCGGTCTAAGCCGAACGCATGGTAAATGGAGTGACCACGCTGGAAACGCAGTTTACAGCCAGCTGCGAGGTGTGCCGAGCCACTTGGAACGCTGCTTGCCGAGCACAAAGCTAGTGCGGCCTTCTGGGTTTTCCATTTATAATCACAGAAAGGTCAGACCCGGTCTCAATGGATTCTGAACTGCATGGTCACTTTAGCTAATGAAATCGACAATAGTCCACTTGGCTTTTAGAATGTTGGTTCGAAACTCCAGATAAACACTGTAACTGCGGCAGCTAACGCATCAGGTCTTGGGTGGAGCATTCGGAAACACAAGACCCGTGTGTCCGTTTCGCAGCGCAACAAATCAGTCATAAGAAATTGGGCGCATATTGGCAAACTTGATAGTATTTTGCAAAAAAAATTTCTATCTTGAGTATGTTTCAAAGGAGATGGTAGATGAATACGGTACAATACTGTAGTAGTTGATATGCCCGAAAAATTTATTTTGCTATCACACTTTGAAATTATAAAGTTTGAGTGCTGAATCAAGCTGAGGGCATAAACTGCTATTACGCATGAATGACGCTGCAAAATGAATTATATTTGAAAAGGGTATACGCAAACGCGCGAGGGATTGATTGCGTGTTTCGAGATTTCAGAACAGAATATTTCGAACGTTTCACGGCTGCAAAATGCACTGGGGAGCTGCAGATTTTAATGTTTGCAAATTGACGTGTATTTTCAAAAACATATATTCTTTTGGAATTTCGCCGTTGGACTTTCTTGAACTCTCCAGCTAAATGGGGTACAAGCCAGATTTGGCAAACTGTTACAATAAACAGGCGAATTGCTGACCAGAAGCTGCAAAACAAGCTGCTATTAGGGCATGTAATAATCGTAAAATGGTTGTTTATACTGTAGTTCCTGTTTTTAATCAGTCAAAATTGGTGTCTCTAGCACTCTGGGTTAGAGAGGGTGTTCCAATTGGATTAACGGACGCAATGGCTTTATCTAGCCGCCGTCTCCACCCTTTGATTAATCTTAAACTATCTTATAAAATGTCAAATCAGTCCTCGGTGGAGCAACGAACCTTAAAACACGACTGAATAACAACAAAATTTTCATAAAACTGATTGGCTTGCTGAGTGACAAGGTCTATCTGCCAGAAATCTGTGATTTTGCAAATTTTCAAAACTGAAATTTCGATAACGTACTCTTGTGAATGGACTTTAAATCTGAATAGCTTTACAGAATTATTATGACATGTGATAAGGAGAAGACCGCAGTCGTTTACTCTTTACCTTCCATTTACTTCAGTAGAAAGGTTGTAGTGACAAAGTCGAGGAACTTCAGATTTTATCAAATCTCTATTTTGCTCCACCCTTTACCAATCCAATTGACAAAAGCAAATACAGTAATTTGAGATCGGAATAAAACAATCTGACAGCTACATACATACAAATATTGCTAAACGTGATTTAAGGCCCCGAAAAGCAGGCGCACGGGGGGCGTAACAGTCCCCATAAAACATCACCAGGGCTTGCAAGCGATCTTCGCGTGTCCCCTGTCACTAAATGCACCGTGTACACACCGCGTAATTTACTCCGCCCCGGTCACTTTCCATGAAACAGTCGCGAGGTCGGAAATTTTCAGTGATCGATTTATTAATAAAATAATAACAACATTAATAAAAATAATCACCAAATAGAACATGCATAGAGAGAAAGAGATAGAGCGGGAACGTCCGCCCACTTACAACGGGGAACACAGCAGACTGCTTCACTGAATTATGACTTGATACTCCGATATTCAGAGGGTTTATGTCATTATTATTGATGATAATGGTTAAATTGATTGATAAAAATGAGTAGTATGTTGAAAACCACCATATCGGGATTTAGAAAATGATGACACCATGCAGGCATGCGGACGCGGTGTTGTTGCAGATTTATTGCTGATGTTGAAACATGCCAACTGAGCTACACATTTGGGAAACGGTTTATCGTTTGGGCAATTTTATAATGTGCATTTTTGTGGATATATAGCGCTTTGCAGCAGTTTCCGTTACAAATTTTGGTGGATACAATCGCATGAAAGCGAGAACGTGTCCTTGTAAATTATCACCCCCGTTCCTCTGAAAAAAATTGCTTACGGTTCGCTGGACAAAAAATAACGGTAGAAAAAATCGCTTTTTGATGGAAACTGCTGAAAGTGAACACGACACGTGCGCGAATTGTGGGCGCCAAATAAGCCCCCCACCCCTTCTCTTGTTCCCCTTTATATCCAATTTCGGCCTCGTGAACTGCACTATAAATGTAAGTGAAAATAGCAAAAATGATGAAAACTGGGGTGAAAATGCAACACATGCTGAAATATCAGATTAGCTGGATCTTTTGAAAATAGCCGGTCACAAGAAAAAACGGTTTTTGATGGCACTGGTAGATTAATTGCCCACGGTCACCTTAAAAGGGTTAAGCTAATAATGTTCTGTCTCTGTTAGTGCATGAAATCAAATCATTTTTTTGTTGAAAACCCGCATGTGGACACACACAGACAGAAGTTTGGATTTTTGAAGCCGCGGTTCGGCACAAACACACATAAAAATGACAGCACGCCAAAACATTTCCGAAAAGTCTCAGAAAATTATTTCAAGGTGGCAGTTTCGCACGCTTCAGTATTACACAGCAAATGAGAAATTGCGCTTTTACAAGAGAATTGGAATTTCTCGCAAAGAAAACTGAAATGCGTCATTATGTAAAACAAAAGATGAGCAACAATTAAACATTTTGACGCTCTGTGCGCAATTGATTGATTGCGCCACTTCACGGTTACTTCATTCTCAAATTGTAAGCAATCTTTGAAACGATAAAAAGAGAACCACCAAAAAGAACCGCAAAAACGCACCATGCGGCAAGAGCGGCGGTTTGCCGGCGGCCCGTCGACCCGGTGACGCCGCCGCATCAGCCGCGCGGTCTGCGGTCGCCGGCTGCTGCCCGCCTGAGTCGGTCATGTGCTTTGGCGTTGACCGCTTTCGGCGGTTGTGCTGCGTTGAGCGTTGTTGCGGTCTCGATTTCGACCCGCTGCTGTTTGTTGACTTTGTCGAACTCGAACTGCCACTACTATTGGCTTGCGGTGTTTCTTGACCGGCGGAATCGATTGCCGCGATAGGACGGGCTGCTGCGGCGGTAGACGACGACCCGCCGGCACTGCTACGCGACGACGAGATCGGTGTGCTTGCGGTGTCGCGGTCTTCCGCGTCACTCGGCCCGCTGAGGTACGCGCAGAGACGGGAGACGTTCTCCTCTAAGTCGGACTCGCCGCCGCCGCCGCCGTTGTTGCTGTTGTTGTTGTTCGTTCCGTTGTCGGCCGCGACGTCATTGTCCGTGTGGTGTGCCACTGGAAAATTGTGTGCGAATGGAAGTTGTTTTGGAGTGATAAAAATTATGGGGAAATTTCGGAGAAAGCGATGATATGCTGTTTTTTTTGAATCACCTTGGCGTGTGACGAATGTGATTGGTCACTTGATCGGTTAGCCGTCATTGGCTAAAAAGGCGCCGGAGTTTGGGACACTCAGATTGAGTTTAAAATCCCCCGCAAAGGCGTTTTTTTCTTCATACAAGAAGGTCTTTCTAATTAAAAAATAACCACTCGGACCACCTTTTTATTAGAAAAATTCTTTGTTGTCCGGATATGCGCCCAAATTTAGAAAAAATCAGGTGTACCCTCAGTTTAAAAATTCTCTTTTTATTTATTTTTTCAGGCGTTTTTTTCTGAAAAGCAGAACGATAATATTTTCACACGCGCGTCGCGCAGATGTGCACCACCACTACACTAATACCACCTAGTTCTCTATTCATTTTTATTCATTCTAGCGTAGCTGAATTTGCATTTTTCTGAAATGGCCTACTATAAAAAGTCTCTCGACAGAGATCTCTGCTGTTTTGCTGCATCTGCAACAGATGTGTTTTTCTCACTGTATGTTTCTGTGTGTTCGTGTGGTGTTTGCTTACTTTTCCAAAAATGCCAGCTTTTCACCATCATGGTGAGTCCGTCCAGCCATCAGAAATGCATACAAAAAGTGAAAATACAACAAGGCAGATGAAAATAGATTCCCGATATATGTTCAATTCTCTGAGCGATTCGTTCAGTACAGGGTGCGGCACTCTGTACGTGACAATTTGCGTGACCGTGGAGAAGGTAGATGTTACGACACGAAGTGCTGTCATGTGGCAAGACGTAGAAGAAGGTAGGTTGTCACGAAATGCTAAGATAGTGTTGGGTAAGATACTATGACCTATTTTTTTAAACGTGTCCTACTGAAATGA
>JASANC010005760.1:0-34442 GCA_030248135.1 Theristus sp. LFF4_11 | reverse complement strand
CGCTGTCCGCTCGCTGACGCTCGCTCGCGCATCCGCATGATAGATTTTTACTAAAAGTCGGTGTCTTATTTGAAAACGTTTTTTTTAGTTTTTGGAGTTTTTACTTTTGGTTACAAAACACCAGGCAACGAGCAGCAAGTGGTGGGGGTGAGGCCTGTGTTTCCTCAAGCGCACTCGCCGGTAACGGGTGGGTCGGTAACTGCTGAGCCGTAAATGAGTGGGACGCGCATGTCGGGCCGGGCCGGTAATGGGTGGGCCGGTGGGGGTTGCCCGGTAATGGGTGGGCCGGTGGTGAGTGGGCCGGTAATGGGTGGGCCGGAAATATCGGGACGCTAATGTGTGGGCCGAAAATGAGTATGCCCAGACTTCACCCCGTGATACATGCATTGACGTTTTTTTTTGCTTTTTCTCACTTTCCACCTTATTATAATATTCTGCAGAAAGTGGCAAACAATAGCTACATAGCATTTGAAGACTTTCGTTTAGGCTCTTTTATTTTTTGGAGTTTGTGATTCAAAAACTTGTAAAGATCATGCTTTCACTGTTCATGAGCAATCGTAGCGGCGTCAACGGGTGGCCGGAGAAGAGCCGCGCACACGTGACACCTGCGACTGATGATGACTCATTGTATCATCCGAAGGCTCATTCTCACGTTCGTTTCTGTACGATTCATTACCGCAATGCAAACCGCACTTGCTTTGATAGATGTCGTCTCAAGTGTTGTCTGGAAATCAAACATACTGACATCGGTATCGGTTTTAGTGCACTTGAACTTTTTAGATAAACGAAAGGAGCAGTGACCAGGTGCAGATTCCAGATGCAATCCCGACAGAGTTGCACGATGAATACAGGCGTTACCGCAAGGAGAAGCAGCAACGTGCTGCGGCTGCTGCAGCTGATTGCACCAACAGGCACATAACCGATCTCAGCTGTTCACTAATTCATTAAATTTATTGAAACGTGATGACAGAATAAAGCTGTTTTTCAGTAAAGAGCGTCAGCATCAGCAGTATGATTGGACGAGTCAAGACGGCCATCACAAGGAGACAAGCCACTGTTGCACGATATCTTAGTGTATTGATTTGTGATGAAGATTTGGGTTTTCGTAACCCCGGCTTTTGAATTTATAATTGTTGATGTGTCTTGGGGCCGCTTATTTTCTTGTGATTGACAGCGATGGACGTAGCGGGTGAGCGACATAGCCAGCTGAGGAAGCGTCTCCTCGAGCTTTTTTTCATAGCTAGAAGCCGCTCTTGGCGGTGCGCAGTTTCTGTGTCTGTACGTACAGCTCAATCATCAGTGTTTACGGCGTGTGTTCAATTGCAGCTTTGCTGCTTGAAGAGTTGCGGCACGCTCATTGCGGTCCGTTTGATTCCGGCTTGAAGATCTGCAGTTTTGGATAATTGCGTTCCGTATGATTGCGACTCGGCGAGCTTACATTACTTTCCAAGCAATATCAAAACACCTGGGAGTGATTTTTGGTGATCAAACGACTCGCCATTCCACATAATATTATCTGTTTCAATAAACGTGTCCCAATAAACGTTAGGTGGTTTATTTCGAGTGCTAATGAATAATTTCTAATGAAAATTCGCTGAACCGGAATTCTTCGGGCAAAATCGAACTGGCCGCAATTGGCTGTCCGGAAATCTGCAGGCCGAAAAAAGTTCAGGCCGAAATTGAGCAGGTCGCAATTAGCGAGCAGCAACTCTTAGGGCCGCAATAGTACTTTAAGCTTATTGGATATGGATAATATACAAGAATCAATACAAAAGGACTGAACTTGAAAAGAACACAATCCCTTGTGTTAGTTTTATTACTAAAAAGAACCAATCGGAGGAAAAAAGTAGTTCAGCTTTCACAGAAAGATGATATCAGGCCTCAACAGACACAGGCAGCTACGGTACCGTCAGTGAGGTTATGACAGGACACTACATTTTTTGTTTGAGCAAAGAGCTTATACAGTATGTTCTTAGCATGCATCAGTAAACTTGTCATGATTGTTGTGCCTATGAAGACCGAAGAATTGGTGAAACTTGGTTCTGCCGTAGCAACTGGATGCAAACACACTGTTTTTAAACCACTAGAAATCTTTTTTATTTTGTAAATTTTTACTTTGTCAGATGGCAGCGGTCTGCAGTGGTAAACGACAGTGTAAGCTGCGTGTCTGTCAAGTGCTAATTACACCATACCCCTACACTGTGAATATTCAAGAGTTGCTTTCTTGAAACTGAAGATAGTCGGACAGCTTTTTTCGGCTGATATCATGTTGACATTGTACATGGGCAAGAATCGACCGGTGGTTGAAGGAGACCATCATGGGCAGAGACAAACGCATCATCAGACAAACACGGTACGACGACAACTGCACTGTGTGCTGTGTACACCGTAAAAACAACAGCCACAAAGTTTTCAAGCGTTTACGCAAGCAACCAATTATTTTTTTGAACCGCTTTCAAAGGGTTCGTTCGCTCGCTATTCATTATTCAGTCATTTGTTAATACCGATCTAAGCCAGTTTTGACAAAAAGTAACTCGTTGTCAACTCGTTCCACCGAACAGACCATCAACGGTCAAAACGACAACAGCGCGCCCACAAAAGGACACGGCAGTCATTCGAACAAGGTTCATCCGGATGATGAGTTCGTGTATTTCGGTGATTTTGCTTTGATTTACTAATAACAGGCTAACGGTGATTGAAATTTTACGGTTACTGTCTTTCATCGTGGTTGTGCGACTCAATGCACGCATGACAGTTTCATATGTGACGCGCAAATTCAAAACTGGTGAAGTGACCTGAGTCCCCTACAACTTTGTCACTTGGGCTAAGTTGAATTGCCACGTCTGTTTCTTTACCACGTCTGCAAACACACTGAGTCGCAGAACCTAAAAAAATTGATGACAGCAAACAGTTTTCACAGTTGAAAGCATTTTACAGGCTTCGCACTGGCGATCCTCACAATCAAAACGCTGAAGAACAAAAGCCCCGTGGTGGAAAATGCGGTCGATGTGCAAAAAAATGTGGTCCCATTGGCGAGATTTTGTGTTGTGTGGCTGGTTTTTTTATCTGAGAATCTTTCTATTGGATATTGCTGAATTGATGATGAGTGATGAACTCGATATAATGTTTGTTGTATGATCTTTCATTTTGGTCCAAGGGAGACTCAATGCGCCCACAGATAGGTAAACAGTTTCATGCATAACGCCGGAATTCAAAATTGACAAAGTGACCCGAATCCCTTGAATAGGACCGAGTAACTCAGTTTTTTTTTGAAATTTTGCCACATAAAGATCATGCCCATTCGCGAGCCAAGCGGACAGCGGATTCAGGCATAATATGGCACATTGTTTGCGCTAAAAATTCCAAACTTACTGTGCCTCGCATTGTGAGCATAAAAGGACCTGGGAATTTTTTCTCCTGCACATATGTAGGTAGATAATCCATAGGTATGCTTTGTGCACGAGAAATCTTCTACACACGCCGTGTGCGCAAAACATGGATTCTGAATAAGCTTGAACAAGCAAAAAAACAAGAAAACTGTTTTGTCCAGGCTAATTCATTGCGCCGATCACTACTTTTGGGTCAGTTTTCTTATGTGAGCAATTCGAGGTACTGAATCGTGATGATTTCGGGTGAGTCGGCCGTAGAAATGGCAGAGGCGAAATCGACCGAAAAACTAAAAGTGATAAACCTCAGTTGTCCGGGGTTATTCAGTGTGCTAATGCCGAATGTAAAGTTTAGAAGAATGCGTGACCAACGAATTGTGAATTTGGTCCGACCTTCGGGGCTTATGTAAAAGCCAAGATATTATCTAAAAATGCGGAAGACGTAAAAAAGGTGGAATATGGCCTTGTGTAAGCAGTGAGAGACTTGGCTCGACAACTCTTTTGAAGTCTTTTATGTGGTACACACGGATACAAGTATCTAAGAGCCATATTTTTGCGCCGTTTATTCATTATTTCGGTTGCACATGCAACCCTCGTACTTTGTAGACAAGTGAAACTTTCACATTTACGGTACTTCATGGCATTTAGCGACAACTAAAACCACTAAAATAACGATCAGACTTTATATCGTTTGCCCAGGAGAAAGTGTGTCGCAGAAGCATTGGCAACCGCAATGTTCCCTTCTGTGGCAAAGGCAATGGCTCACGGGTTGGACGGTTTATCCTACATTTATATTTCCACACTAATCCACAAGAGTTTGGTAAAAAAGGGTGAAAATCAACAGAAGACTTCTTGTCACTGGTGCTGGTCGCTGGTGGTACACAGCCGTGCGTACACTACGTTAGCAACGATGAAGCTATGTATGATACATGCAGCAATGTTTTCCAATCTCTGATTTTTCTGTTTTTGCCCATAACAAAATTTCGCCTATGCTGTGATTTCGGACTAAACTAAAGAGAACAATTAAAAAATAATTTTTAAAGCTTTTTACGCTTTTCAGCAAAACAAACGCGGCGCAAAAATATCACTCTTATGTACTTGTATCAGTGTGTACCACATCAAAGACTTGAAAAGAGTTGTCGAGCCAAGTTTCATTGTTTACACAAGCCCATATTCCACCTTTTTTATGCGTTTGAAACGAGTTTCCTTTCTACGTCTGCACACGCATTGAGTCGCAGAACCAAACAAATTGACAATAATAAACTCGTTATCGAACATGAAATTTTCAGCATGCAAGGTGAAAAAAATTCACTTGTTGGTTTCATTCAAGCAAATCAGCCCAAAAATTGCAGTGTGTGGGCTAAATTTCTTAAGTGGAATTAATAACACACATCCAGTATAACGTCAGTTTTTTCAGAATTGGTCACTTTTTTCGGCGATCGTGTCCAAAACGACCCTACTTTGCATCTATTTGCCGCGATGTGATTGTAGAGTAGCCATAACTCGGAATGTTACGGGGTCTTCGGAATACTTGCTTTTTACTCGGATGCTTTAAGTGGCATAGCAAGTAATCGACTATTGTGTTTCCGTTCCTCTTCTCTGAGGTTTCCGTTAGATTTTTGACATGATGGTATTGTCTATACGTTTTGTCTATTGCATTGCTAGGAGACCACGATTTTGGAAAATGGTTGATTCAAACAATTTAGCACCAGCACACAGCACACAGCACACATTTGCATTCTAAAAATTGGCTAACAATTCGCATCATCCCTTTACATTTTCGGTGTAACTACAATATAGTGCATTGCAGACACGCCGATGCAGACGCAGACAATAATGCACATGTTGATGCACATGTTCGTGCACATGTTCGTGCAAATGTACTGTATATGTTCGTGAACTTATCGATTCACAAACACGCCTTTTTTCTTTGAAAACAATGCAGATTTGGCCGTTTTTTGCTGCTGAAAATTGAAGTTATTTTGAATCGATTATCGCAGGGGTTTTGGGCATTTGCATCAAGCAGTGTACGAACATACGCATATTCGTCTGCGTGGTAAGTCGCAAAGCAATTTGATTGATGCTTAGTCTATAGATAGCTGACGTTCAAACAAATCGCTACAGAAATTTGAGTAGAATCCGCGTTTTTTTTCAAATTTGACTGCAATTTGTTGCTTTGGAAATAATGATCACCAACTTTCCCCGTCGGCGACGACAATCATCAACAGCGCTGGAAAAGCTTCTTTGGCTACTGGTTGCGACGTTAGCAGGATTCACAGGTAGCGTTCGAATTTTTTTTTCAAACTTTTTTATAAATCTTTTTAAAAAATCGGGATTTTTAATTAATTTTTTTAATTAATTAAAAACACAAATTTTGACCATCAAAATTGTACTTTCATCTGAAAATGCGCTTAAGACATTATGCTTTTTTTGCCCAGAGTTTTGTGTGGACTTTGTTTTTGGCAGAATTTTTTGTGACAATTTTTACTTTCAGGTTAAAGATCGACGAGCAAAGTCCAGATACCGATAGAAGCTTGTGCAATTGGTTTCATGAGCTCGTTAATGGACTAAAAAGCAGTAAAGTACTTTGGTTTTACTCTTCAAATTATTGGAGGAAACCTACTTGTCAGCTCTTGATTGTTGCCGATTTGTCGTCTTAGCGCGGCGTTGCCCATCAACAACAACGTGAACCGGTGCGTTTTCTATCTGAACTATTCAAGAAAGTACTGTGGAACACAGAAAAATCATTTGGAACGAGAACCACGACCTGGGTTTGGATCCACATGCTGCAAAAGGTAGGTATAAATTGACGTCGGAGGCTAATTTTCACGAAAGTTTTTACCAATTTTAAAGACCAAAACAGTTTTATTTCATTCTGAAAACGCCATATTTAAATTCAGCGGATCAGCGCGTCAACGCCGTTCGAATGCACCCATTTTTGTCGACCATCGGATTTTCCTCCGGCATTTTGAATTTTTTTTCAATTAATTAAAGAAAATTTTAAAAAATTTCAAAGAAAAATGGGATTTTCACTTTTTTTGAACCCTATTCACAGGTACACAGAAAATCGTGCATTTTTAGAATCCAAGAACAAAAGTTGAAACTCTTCGTCTCTTAGTACAGCCTATCGTCTGCTGCTGCAACAACATGGCCCGGTGAAACTCCGATCAGATGATGTGCAACAAAAGTTATTCGTAAAAATGTTGACCAAAATAAATGCATCGAAAGAAACGCAGTTGTTGCTGGTGACGTTTCCAATCGTTGATCGGCCGCCGTTTGCTCAACAACCGTTATCGACCGTAGCATTGTGGCGAGAACAAGAAAATGCGAAGCAGAAACAACATAACACTGAAAACAAAGCTTCAGGAACAGCAACAGTGTCAACTGGAACACTTGAGAAGCGCCTAGGATCCGCGGTTCGATTGAACGGCACGACATTCGTTTGCATGCAGACGCACGCAGGCATGCGACTCGGCAATCTGCTGTTCGCGTACGCTTCATTGATGGGCATTGCGAATGCGACCGCGAAAGTGCCACTTATTGCCGGCCACTTTCCGTTGAAACGCCACTTTCCAAACTTGTCCGCGTTGATACTGGCCGTGGAAAACCGCAGAGGGGTCGCGGCACTCAAAGTGAAAACTGCAGATGAAACTGAGACTAACTCTACTTTCACATATAACTCGTCTCCACAGCCTGTTGTGGCAAAAACAACCAAATCGGTGATAAAAACCAGCGCGTTCAAGAAATGGTCGGTACGGGACTGCTGTGTGTTCGACCAATCAACAATGACCAAACTGCAGCCAGACGAAAACTACACGTTGCTAGGCTACTATCAGAGTTGGCGTTATTTTCAGAAAATCTCAGAACATTTGCTGAAAACAGAGTTTCAATTTTCGTCCTCCATTCAGCGGCAGTGCAACGCTGCGATCAATGACGAGCTCGCTGCGAAGTACGGAGGTATTTTTGTCTAATTGGAGTTTTTTAAACAATAAATTCGGAAAACGCCCAAAGGGCATTAAAAAGCCAAACATTATTTCAGATTGTGACAGATAGAAAAGGTTTTTTGACACAAGGTTGTTTCAAGAAAACATATTTATAAAATTGTGGAGACAAAAATAAGCGGAAACGGAAATAATACCAGCACCTGGACAGTGACAAAAATGTATTGGCGCAAATATTATTTCTGCGTTTCCACCCATTGTTGTCCCCACAATTGTTATAGGTACATTTTCTTGAAAAACTCTGTCTCAACCTTTTCTAGATATCTCCCGCAATTTAAAATATTATTTGGCCATTGAAATGAACAAAATTTGCGATGAGTTTTCTAAACGCACGATCAGCAATCGAGCCAACTTAACACTGGAATAAACTGCAGCAGCGAAGAAGCGCGCTGACTGTCTACTGATTGGCGCACACATGCGCCGCGGCGATTTCACCGTTCCAAACAATCCGTACGTGCCAGCGCGCGCCGACTTCCTGATACGTTCGATCGCTTGGTTCAGACGCAGGTCTTTCAATTACATTGCTCTCTTTAAAAAGACGCTTTCATGTGCGGTCTCTCGCGAACTGTGCTGCCTTGAACACAAGCGTCTTGTGGTTTCAGGTTCGCCAATCATCCATCCAACCGTGCACGTGCCTCAAACGTCTGTGTGCATTTTCTAGTTCTCGGCGACGACCCAGCCTGGAATCAGCGGCACGTGCCGAACGGCTCCGACATCAGTGTGCTGCCTAGGCGTTCCCCAGCAGTGGACATGTGCATCCTGGCACGGTGCAACCACTCGATCGTATCAACCGGCAGCTTCGGCTGGTGGGCAGCGTATCTCGCTGGCGGCATCACCGTTTACCAGCGACAGTTTGCAGCGCCCATGTCCTGGCTGCACAGGCAGTACAACGTGCCCGACTACTACCCCCCGAAGTGGATACCACTGTGATTCTCTTTTCGTTTTTATCGACTTTTGTTTTTTGCGTTGTGTTTCTGTTTCGATGGTCGAAGATATATATACCCCCCGGATAAAAAGTCA
Source organism: Theristus sp. LFF4_11 (assembly GCA_030248135.1). Classification (NCBI taxonomy): domain Eukaryota; kingdom Metazoa; phylum Nematoda; class Chromadorea; order Monhysterida; family Xyalidae; genus Theristus; species Theristus sp. LFF4_11. The sequence goes on along the minus strand of JASANC010005760.1, from coordinate 26,035 downwards.
AAAACTACGGTGTTTTTCTTGAAATTTAAACAAACTACGTACATGAAAAGCACCTGATAATTTGCAACGCTAAACAATAACACTACAATTTTTTGCACGAAGGCAGTATTTTAGCGAGTTTACACCGCGGGACTGTCGCCGCATTGCCACTGCACTGACAAAGCCGCTTTGCATGCGTGTCATAACTGTGTGCACAGCCAATTGCTCATCTGTGCGTTCTTTCACAGCTGGCCCACCCGCAATCATAATGCGCCAAAACATCCGTTGATCGATCAGCCTCTTTATCAGGTTTGCGAGCGGCAAAAATACTTTGCTATGCTGCATTAGTGCAAAATAGGAAGCTGCACACAGCTCCCCATTAAATGACTGAGTGTATCCGGTGGCCATTAATTTATGCGTAAAAATGACACATTCCTGTGGTTTATTCAAACTTTTTGCACAATTCGTAGAAATCAAAATCGTGTGTGGTTGTGTGATTTAGTACGTGTTTCGTCGTGACGTGCTGACATTTCTCAATGATTTACGCTTGCTTGCAAAAACAAATTTCCGGACGGCTCTTAGTTATCAAGAGTCTCTTTCCATTATTTTTAATCCAAGAACCACTTTTGGATATTGATCGGCTGTTGGATATGTAAGAGCCGATCTTGGATATGTAACAGCTGTTCTTGGATACGTAACAGCCACTTATATTCATTTTCTGAAAGCGTTGTGTGTTGCACAGTGTTTTTTCACGTTCAACCATTCTTGCAATAAAAAATTTGTGACCATTTTTACGCACTGCAACTAAACGGGAACAAAACATATCGATTTGCACGCAAAATTTTATACGATTTGGCGAAAAAATTCAATGCAACGGTGCACGTGCAACTATTTTTCCCAGCGACCGCTGCTCCTTTCGGCGTGGCATCTTTTCTATTTTAGGAGTGTGTCATCTGAGATAGTTTTAGTGTCAAGCACAGGAGAAACAGAAATTTAAATGCTCTTAAATGCTCTCAAATGCTCTTAAATGTTGCCAACATCAAGAAACATTTAAAACCTATAATACCACATCAAGAAACATTTAAGTGCCTCTAAAACCTATAATACCACATCAAGAAACATTTGAGGGGTACATTAAAAAGGTCCAAAAACTGCCATCGCAGTTGATCGATTAAATGTTCACGCATTTAATCTCCGCATTTTGCAATTCAAATGCTCTCAAATGCGCCTGTGTCGATGTGCTGCATCGAGGCACGGTCTGTTATGCTTTGTATTACGTTTCGTTTCGTTTTATGCTTCATTGGCAGCGTCAGTTTTCCTTTGAGCGTTCGTGGGTCCACCTGCGGTCACTGTGACAGTCGCAAAAAACGTGAAACCACATTTCCTCAACACTAGAACAGAACAGCTAGCACTAAACATTTGAATAAATTTTCCCGCATTAAAAACCTGTTATATGCACATATAAAATGCAATTGCGCGCGCTGACCATTTGAACTACATTTGAGACATTTCAAATGTCAACGAATTAATTCACGATGTTCGACGCTTTTTATCGGATCAAATGTTTTTTTGGACATTTGAAACATTCAAATGTTGCAGTAAATTTGCATTTGAGAGCATTTAAGAGCATTTATTTTTCTGTTTCTCCTGTGAAGTCAAGTCAAACAACATCTTTGGCCGCGGCCATTTTTTACGTTTGCCGCTAAATCGTGCGAACTTGAATAAACCACTTTAATGTTAGGTCGTAGAGTTACGTTGTTTCCTGGTTTCATACCTTCCTCATAATTCTTTTAACGTCGCTTCACGCTTCGCTGATTTTCGAGATTTTGACATTATCACTAATCCTCGTTTAAACGGTGCACAGCGGCAAGCGAGAAATTTACAGCGGCAAACAGCGGCATAAATAAGTTGCAAACTTGTTCAACGCATAATGGAACGCAGGTCGACTAAATTTGTGGTCCTTCGCGCATACCCGTGTGAGACATTAAAATTGGCACTGTCACGTGTGATAAATAGGCTGTGTGTAGGGGCGCACACTATGCGTTACATGCGCGTTGAATGGGACACAATGTGTTTGGTACAAGGTGCACTTTTGTTGCTGTACGAATCGCAGTTGCGCAAGTCGGCAACAACAACACTGGTTTGTTTGTTGAATCATTATCATCCCGTCGGTAAAGGGTTCCCGACATGTGATGATCAGTGATGATGTTTTTTGTGTTAACACGGAACGACACACTCTCGTGGAAATAGTTTGTTTTATGCGCAATCGCGTTTGTCCATCGAAGCACCCCAAAAAACAACCTGAAAACCTGCGTTAGTACCAACATTTTCGTGCGCTTTTTCGATTATTGTGTTTCTGCTGTCGGTATGCGTTCAGTTCAGGCACGCGTGGGCTGCTGCTGTTTAAAAAAAGTTCCGTGCAGCCTCCTGCTGCAGTGACACATCCGTGCACGTTTTGCTGGTCTCTGGTGTTGGCGTTCGGGTGAAAAGTTTTCCCTTGGAAGTCACAACAATGGAAGCTGGGCGGGCGGACGGGCGTCCATAATCATCTAAACAACAGAAATTTTGACGTGTATTTGTTCAAAAACGGCGCGGATATGGAAGATGTGTGCAGTCTGATGACATTCAATGTCTGTGCGATTTTTTCTGCGAATATGCTTGGTGTGTGAAAAAATGCTGACAGATTTCAATTTGAGGGTTGTGCTAATTTATGGTGCAATAATGGGGGCATATGAGCACGTTCCGGTTGGCAACGCTCAATAGCGCATTTATGGGCAATTGAGCGACACACGTCACATGTGCCTTTATGACTTTATGACCCGTTTACACTGGTCTTTTTTATGACTGATTGCGCGACACTAAATCGGACACAAAAAATAGCTGCGGCTCAGCAGCAACGGCTGAACAATCTTCAGTGGAAATTCATAAACAGACGAGCCGACGCGCCTTTCCTTTTGTTTGCGCTTTTTATTCCAAAAACTTCTTCATTTTCAGCCGCACGCATAAATTACAGGACTTTTGTTGTGGCGCGCTATGCTCATACTGCGTTGATATTTCAATCCATTCAGAATGTTTTGTATATACAGTATTTGTTGCACTAAAAAACGGTCTGACCAAAAACTTATTTCACCGTTTGAAAGCGTGCACTACTGCAGTTTGTTGCATCGCCCGCCTCGTTTTCGCGCATTTCACTGGTTTTTATGAACGCTACTCCAAGTTCACAGTAATCGGGGCCAGATTTCAGGCCATTATCATTATTTTTCGCCATTGCACAAAAGTGCTTTCGGTCGTTAATGCTGTTTTCGGGATTATCGGTTTTAGTATTTTGTTGATCCTTTCTTGGAATTCACTTCATTTGTTTTGTGTTTAGCGATTACGGTATACATGTGCAAAAATAGCTGCTTTTTTCCACACCGTTCTGATGGAAGCGGTAGCGATCACACGGCGTTACTGCAGTGTCAACAATGTTTTCAGCTTGTTGCTGTTTTGTTGCATTATGGCGTAACACGTTTTTGAACTGTTTCAAACCATTTTCTTTTCAGATTACAAAATGTGCCTGATGTTACCAGTGGCAATTCAATGATATTCTCTGTGAATCAAGATGATGCTGACATCTGATTTCTGTGGTGACATTGAAGAGCGTGTTGCTGAATATCTCAAAGAGTCAAATAATGCCAGGTCATATTGAAAGAATGTTGGCATCCCGTTTGAAAAAAACACGGAGAAAAACAAGTCAACAACAACACTCGCATACTGTTGAGTTTCCGCAGTAGAAATAAACTCAACAGTAGATACAGGTTGTTAGAAAATCAACATGCTTCTAACGGAAGAAGCTGAACAGCATGTTGAGCAGAGTTTCTTGTTGTGGACGCTTAACGGCGCGTTCACGCATTGGAGTTTCCAGTGACTCAACGTTTTTGTTGACTTTTATTGTTTTGTCTGAGCGCACACATGCAACGAACACACAGCGACGCATGTGCACGCAGCTCCATTAAGGGACATTCATGAAGCAGTATTTAGTGACCGCGTAGCTATGTTTTAACGCAGCTACGCGGTCATTAAATACTGCATTCATGAATGCCCCATTAGTGTTGCAGATTCCTCCGTGCGCCGCAAGTCGGTGGCATCGCCGCAGGCCAAAGTGGCTTTGTGGACGACAGCTCAGTGGACGCACAGAGCGACGTGCAGAAAATATGGGCGCCCGACAAATTCCTTGGCTTTGTTGAGGCGACGATCGTTGAAAAGCACGTCGACAGTTACACCGTGTTTTATCACGACCGAACCGGCACACAAGTGCAAGTATGTTTAATGGCAACGTTGCTGGTATGCTGCGGTTCGTGCTGGTTCAGGTTTTGGAAAGTCACCAGGATGAATGATTAAGGGGCATTCATGAAGCAGTATTTAGTGACCGCGTTGCTATGTCTTAACACTGCTATGCATCACTAAATGCTGCTTCTTGAAGGCCGCTTAACACGTACATTACAATGTATGTTGCAACGCGACAGAAACTTGCTATATGCTGTTTGACAGGAAGCGCTAAACGTGTTCGTTTAAAAAAACGAATTTTCAGAAAAACGTTCCAGTCGACCTTTGTCAACCGATGAATCCCCCAGCGTTCCGTTTCACCGAAAACATGGTCAATCTAACCCACCTCAACGAAGCGTCCGTGCTGTACAACCTGCGAGAAAGATTCAGATTGAACATGATCCACGTGAGCAAAGCAATCATTGTCAGTTTTTTTTATTTCAGTATGTTCAGCTGATTATTTGCAGACCTATTCCGGACTGTTTTGTTTAACAATAAACCCGTGGAAGTGGTTTCCGGTGTACACACCAGAAGTGGTGAAGCTCTACATTGGTCATGCTGATAACCGACCACCGCACGTTTACACGGTTGCCAACAATGCGTACACGAACATCATCGAAGGTGGAAAACGCACTGTTTATCTTACTTTCAGTACAGGGTGTCCCAAAAAAAACATAACAAAAGTAAATGGCTCGTGCGGCCGACTGGTTGCACATGAAGCCGTGAAATCTGAAACACTTTTAGAAATAAGGAACACATTTTGTGTGTCCAAATTTTATCCAGAAATTCCACTTTTTCAATAATATTTCAGCAGAAATGCGTAAAAACTCAAAAATCACCTAACTTCAGCATTTTTACTCAGGATAATATCATCGTTGTCGTCACGAGATTCACATATGGCAGTGGTGCAAGTTCATCTTCAGATTCGACTTCACTGATGTCATCAGATTTATCCCCTCGAACCTTTAGTTTTACTTTTTCAGCTGCTCAATGTCGTTTTCATTGTTCTCAATGACTGCCGACATTCGGTGTTCGAAATTGATGAGCAATTCGGGTGCAGCGCCCGATCATCGTTGATTTTTTGCACACCACTGCGAATTTTGGTTTTCAAATTGTCGAAAATGTTGGGCGCCGAACGGCACACCAGTTCCTTCAGGTGCCCCAAACCCATAAGTCAAGAGGAAAATTGAAACAAGTGCGCGAGTGGCTGTCGGCGTCGTTCGGTCACCGCTGGATCGGCCGCATGGGCAGAATTAAATGGCCTGAGAGGAGTCCGGACATGAAGCCTTTGACTTCTGCGTTTGGGGGCATCTGACGGAAAATGTGGGACAGCCACTCGCGCACTTGTTTCAATTTTCCTCTTGACTTATGGGTTTGGGGCACCTGAAGGAAATGGTGTGCCGTTCGGCGCCCAACATTTTCGACGATTTGAAAACCAAAATTCGCAGCGGTGTGCAAAAAAATCATCGATGATCGGGCGCTGCACCAGAAAGTGATCATCAGTTTCAAACATTGAATGTCGGCGTTCATTGAGAACAATGGAAAACACATTGAGCAGCCGAGAAAAATGAAACTGAAGTGAAGTTGAAGCTGACGATGAGCTTGTGCCACTGCCAGATGAGATTCTCGATGACAACAATGATGTTTATCTTGAGTCAAAAAAAACTAAATTTATAGGTGATTTTTGAGTTTTTGCGTATTTCTGCTGAAATATTATTGAAAAAGTAGAATTTCGGGATAAAATTTGAGTACAGAAAATGTGTTCCTTAGTTCTAAAAGTGTTTCAAATTTCACGGCTTCACGTGCAACCAGTCGGCCGCACGAGCCGTTTACTTTTGTTATGTTTTTTTGGGACACCCTGTATATTTTGTTTCGCTTTCCACTCGCATCCTCAGTGCATTTATTCGGATTTCAGGTTCTGGAAATCAGTCAATTTTGATCACGTATGTTTTTACAAGCACTATTTTCTATTTTCTAATGAGAACTCGTTTAACAAAGAAAAGAGAAAGTTTTCATTCCAGGGGCGAGAGTGGCAGTGGGAAAACGGAGAACACCAAGAAAATTATCCAGTACTTCACGATTATCGCAGGCCACGACACGCATGAAGGAGAACAGAGTCTTGAGGATCAGATTATTGAGATGAATCCAGTGCTAGAGGCGTTTGGAAACGCAAAAACTATTAAAAACGACAATTCCTCCAGATTTGTGAGAGCTCAAATCTTGCTGAAACAAGTTTTTAAAATCTATTCAAGTGATACATGTTCGGTACTCTGCAGGGTAAATTCATTCGCATTCGTTTCGGTGGCGACAACAAGATCAATGGAGCGAGTGTCGAAACTTGTCAGTGCGCAGTGATGATTTTTTGATTTTTTCAAGTTTTGTTTACCGGTATTGGTATTTTCATATACAATTTACCATGATGTTTACCCCGTAGATCTACTCGAGAAATCGCGCGTTGTGTCGCAAAACGCCGGAGAACGGGGCTTTCACATTTTCTACGAACTTTTGTCCAGCGCTTGCGACAACGCCGTCAAAGGTCAGAGACACGTATTTTTTTCTCACCACCTCAACACCAATTTTTGCTTCTAGAATTCTCTTTTTGTGGTCAAATTAAAAAAAAGACAAAACAAAACACCAACCACCCAGCTATTGCGACGTCAATTGATCCTGTCAGCTGATATAAATCAGCTAGGTTTTTGTTTTAGACGCCACTCTTTTTTATCTGCGCGGGCGCAAAACCAGGAAGACGAGAAAAAACCACTAATTCAGCACTGAGTGACCACATTCCAGAGCAAAAAAAATGACACGTATGCAGGCGTGCTTACATACAATTGAAAGATGCCGTATATGGTTGTGCCGTCGGTTTATATGCGTACGCGCAAGTTTGCTGCTTCGCTAAATATATCGGCATTTGTAAAATTGATTCCGCTTAGCAGTTATGAGCGGGTGGGCATGCTGAACCAAAAAGGTAGACGTGCACCGATGAATGATGCACGCCCTGCACGTTTGATACCGGTTTTTGGACAAATATTTTTTCACCAACATTTACAAGTAACACATCGTAAATCAAAATATCTGGAATTTCCTCAAAAGCACTGTGAAGAAAGTTGATCAACAATTTTGATAACAACTTCCACTTAGTGAAGTTTACAAAAGGCAGAATCGTTTAGTTTAAAAAACAGCTGTTTTCACCACTTCATCGGCGTTGTCTGGAATCTGAAGTGCCTTCTGAAGTAATGATCACAACTTTTTTTAAATTTTAAAAATCTCAAAAGAGTTATAAAAGCTGGCCCGGAATGTCTGTGTATGCAAACAGACGCTCACCACACCCGCTTTGGTGGTCTGTCGAGGTTAACGTATCATACGCTGTTCTCAGTGTTCTCACAAGAGTTCCTGCAATTCGCTTCTCTGACACTGCTTTTTTGGCTTTCACATAGAGTACGTCGACACATTTTGATTCGAACGTCAAAACGTATGGGACCACGTAAAGCGTCTGGGGGTTGACCTATCGTGCTAAAACAAGCCCTTTGATGTTGTTAGACGTTGCCTAACCTAAACCAAAGCTTAATCTACAGTCAAACCTGATCCTAACCTATTCCTAACCTAAGCCGAGCCTTTTATAGAAGGTAAAAACTAAAAACAATTGCGTTTCAAGCAAGATTCAGTTGAGGTCGGTGCGCGTGCACGCGCGCTAGTGGATGATCACCTGTGTAATAAATGACGTCACGCAACGTGTATCGATAATCTTTGGGAGAACAAACAAAATCAGATTGTTTTGAAAAAAGATGCCGGCATCACCGGAAATTTTTTTTGTTTCAATCATATTCGAATATCGTATCTGGTAACCGTAAAAAACACAAACATTTCGTGCCAAAAAGCCACAACCAAACATTAGAGCTTTCGCCTACCGTTCTGTAGGTGGAAAGTTCGAACCTCGCTGCGGACAAGACACATAATGGAGAAACTAAAGTGACCAACAAGATCTAATGGTCTACCCCCTCTAGAGCCGAGGGTAAATTGGGCTCGGGGCAGTATTGCCCGTTTCCACCGGAGTTTGGTACCTTAGGGTTTCCGGAACCGGCGCGCGAACAAATAAATAAATAAATAAATAAAATAAAACCAAAGCAAGAAATGCGTTGAATAAAACAATTTTTTATAACTTTCTATCCACGCACCATTTTTTTCATTTTAGACCGACTGAAGTTGACACAGAGTGCAATAGAGTACCGATTCCTGAATGGTGGTGGCGAAGAGGCGATTACCGAAATGCACGACGCAGACGAATTCCGACACACAGACGTGTGATGATTGATGAAAACGTTTTCGGTGCTTTTTTCTGTGTTTGGCCACGAGAACCAGTTAAACACAATTTTAGCATGGTCTGAGACTACTCGGTTTCACGGATCAAGAAAAATTTGAAATCTACGAACTGTGTGCAGCGGTGCTAATGATTGGGCAAATGAAATTCCGGCAGGCGGAAGGATCACAACAAACGTTTGTTGATGGATATGACGGTACTTTCATTGTAATGCTTGCACCGCTTTCTTTCTTGATTTTTAGCGTTCTTTGGTCCACAATATTGCCCGTTTTTTAATCTCATACAACATAATATTTTTAAGGTGTGCTTGGTTTTCAGAAGCGAACGCAGCTTGTGAACTGCTTGGCATCGGTAGAAGTAAGCTGATTGACGCCATCACTGATCCAAAGTTTTACGTGGGAGAGGAAGTGATGCAAAAGTTTCTAAATTTGAAACAGGTTTGCAAATTATACTTTTCACCAAATTTATTCATAAATTCCACGAACCACATGGCATTTGACTGGAATGTGCTGTTTGCAGACAATGTTCGCCGTTTCTGCGATTGCAAAAGTGATCTATGAAAAGTTGTTCAAACATATTGTTGACCGTTGCAATCTCAGTCTGAACGCCAGCCACAAAGAAAAGCAGAAAAAAATGGCAACTGGTTCAACCGGCAGCAATGACGCAGCTCAGTTTAATAAAGGGGTCAAAACGTGCGACACGTTCATTGGCGTTCTTGACATAGCAGGATTTGAAATCATGACCGTTCGTTTTCTTCACTGTTCATTATTTTAAATGCTCATTACACAATTAGAGAGAAAGTGCGCTCTCTACGCATGAATAAAAGGCAGAATATGACTCAAGTATTGAAGTTTATACAAATTGAAGTATTGACCTTTTGCTAGACTGTATTGTATATGATTTTTATTTTTATGTGTTCTTATTTAGCACGCAACTTATTTTACACTTTTGATCATATTCCGTTTTTAAAAAATGCACAGAGAGCGCATTTTTCTCTAATAAACTAGCTTTTATTTGAGAAATTTATTGTTTTGAAAACAATGTGTACATTTTTTGTTTTATTTATAGCTGAATTCGTTCGAGCAATTGTGCATAAATTACACAAACGAAAAGCTGCAACAATTCTTCAACCACTTTATGTTTGTGCGAGAACAGGCAGAATACAAGTTTGAAGAAATCGTCTGGGATCAGGTTGACTACAGCATGGATCTGGAACAGACACTGAATTTGATTGAGAAGGTAAATTTTTTGAATACTAAAAAAATGTTCGCAAACTTGAATCACCATTGAAATTTGCATCTACAGAGTGGTCCATAAATTTCCATAACTCGCCAACCGTTGAATTTAAATTTTTAAGATAGGTTTTTTCACAATACCGACCCTCCTCAGGCACAATTTCAAAAAAGTTTTCAAATTCAGTCAAATTTGAGACCAATCGAACCGTCTTGATGCCCTGAGTTCGAAAATCATATTTTTATCTTAATCCAAGCTTTCTTTATGTTTTAAAATTGGGAAAAACCTAATTTTCGACCCCCTTGTAGTAAAACTGCTCTAGCTCGCCTCTGCTTGAAGCTATTAACAAAAATCAAACACCAATCAATTCCCCTTGTATTTGCGCACATTTTTCGCTGGTATACTATAGGTTGAAAATGTTTCTTCATGCTTTGTATTTTTAAAAAACTGCAGAGGTTGGTGTTTTTTCACGTTTTTCGGTACTTTAGAAACGTTTGTGAAATATAGTTTCTAGGTAATTCTGAAAGATCTGCGAAAAATGTATATACGTGTAAAATTTCAGCTTCATAAAGCGTCGCCGGGACTCACACGATACAAAACAAAATGGCTTGTTGCATGCGTTTTTGGTCAATATGCCGCATGCAGGGTGTTTCCTCCCACCCCCCAAATTTTTTGGGGCCACCTCAGATGCTGCAACCGTGACTCAAAATGGGTTTTCGGGTACGCTGAGTTCAAAAATCTTATTTAGAATTTTGCCCAACGTTTCTACTGTGCCCTAAACGCGTATGCCATGGGGATCAGGAGGGAAATTTCCTTAAAAATTAAATTTAAATAAAAAGCGCGTCACAAGACACCTAAAATCCTGTTACAAATACAAATCGAGCTCGCTGAGTCTGCATATAATGTTTATTTTGCTATACGGATTACTCCGCACCCTAAAAACGGCCTCTATGGGGACGGAAAGGGAAAAAAACTGGGAAAAATCGGAAACTAATCAAAAAATATATGAAAACTGTGCCGTAAATACAAATCAAGATTGCTGAGTCTGAATATGATGTTTATTTTGTTATACGGATTACTCCGCACCCTAAAAACGGCCTCTATTGGGACGGAAAGGGAAAAATTTGAAAAAATCGGAAACTAGTCAAGAAATATATGAAAACTGTGCCGTAAATGCAAATCGAGGTTGCTGAGTCTGAATATGATGTTTATATTGTTATACGGATTACTCCGCCCCCTAAAAGCAGCTTCTATGGGGACAGAAGGGGAAAAAATTAAAAAATCGGAAACTAGTCAAAAAAATCTGGAAACAATGCCGTAAATACAAATTGAGGTCGCTGAGTCCGCATATAATGTTTATTTTGCTATACGGATTACTACACACCCTAAAAACAGTTTTTATAGGGACGAAAAGGGAGAAATCCGGAGAAAATCGAAAACTAGTCAAAAAATCTGAAAACTGTGCCATAAATAGAAATCAAGGTCGCTCAGTCCGAATATGCTGTTCATTTTGCCATGCGGATTGCTCCGCACCCTAAAAATAGTTTTTACAGGGATGAAAATAAAGAAAATTGAAAAAATCCGGAAACTAGCCAAAAAATCTGAATCGATGTCGCTGAGTCCGAATATGATGTATATTTTGCTATACGGATTCTTTTGACTAGTTTCCGATTTTCTTCAGATTTCTCGCTTTTCGTCCCTATAGAAGCTGTTTTTAGGGTGCGTAGTAAACCGTAAGGCAAAATAAAAACATCATATTCAAACTCAGCGATCTCGGTTTGTGTTTGTGGCATAGTTTTCAGATTTTTTAACTAGTTTCGATTATTTTTTAATTTTTCCCTTTTCGTTTCAATAGAGGCCGTTTTTAGGGTGCGAAATAATTCATATGGCAAAATAAACATTATATTCGAACTCAGCGACTTCGGTTTGTATTTACGGCACAGTTTCAAAAATTTTTGACTAGTTTCCGATTTTTTTAATTTTTTCCCTTTTCTGTCCCCATAAAAGCTGCTTTTAGGGTGCGGAGTATTCCGTATAACAAAATAAACATCATATTCAGACTCAGCAACCTCGGTTTGTATTTACGGCACAGTTTTCATATATTTTTTGATTAGTTTCCGATTTTTTCAAGTTTTTTCCCTTTCCGTCCCCATAGAGGCCGTTTTTAGGGTGCAGAGTAATCCGTATAGCAAAATAAACATTATATGCAGACTCAGCGACCTTGATTTGTAATTGTAACAGGATTTCAGGTGTCTTGTGACGCGCTTTTTATTTAAATTTAATTTTTAAGGAAATTTCCCTCCTGATCCCCATGGCATACGCGTTTAGGGCACAGTAGAAACGTCGGGCAAAATTCTAAATAAGATTTTTGAACTCAGCGTACCCGAAAACCCATCTTTAGTCACGGTTGCAGCACTTGAGGTAGCGCCAAAAAATTTGGGGGGTGGGAGGAAACACCCTGCATGCGGCATATTGACCAAAAACGCATGCGACAAGCCATTTTGTTTTGTATCGTGTGAGTCCCGGCGACGCTTCATGAAGCTGAAATTTTACATGTACATACATTTTTCGCAGATCTTTCAGAATTACCTAGAAACTATACACAAACGTTTTTAAAGTACCGAAAAACGTGAAAAACCACCAACCTCTGCAGTTTTTTAAAAATACAAAGCATGAAAAAACATTTTCAACCTATAGTATGACAGCGAAAAATGTGCGCAAACACAAGGGAAATTGATTGGTGTTTGATTTGATTCGAGGGCATCAAGGCGGTTCGATTGGTCTTAAATTTGATTGAATTTGAAAACTTTTTTGAAATTGTGCCTAGAGGTGTGGAGGCCGGGTCGGTCGACTCAAAAAGCCTATCTTAAATTGTTTTAAGTAATTTGTAAAAAGTTGAACGTTGGTGAGCTGCAGCAAATTTAAAATTTGTATCACCACTTATACTTGCATGGACCACACTGAATAATCAATTGCTTTTTGATTATGCGGAATACTTCAGCCTCTTGGCGTGCTGTCATTGCTGGAAGAAGAAGGCATGGTGCCAAATGGCAGTGACGCGCATTTTGTAGAAAAACTTGTCGGCGAACATCTTGGCAAATCGCCAAACTTCTCGAAACCAAAACCGAGCCGGAAAACAGAAGTGTTTGCCGATTTCGCCTTGGAACATTACGCTGGCCCAGTTGGTGCAGCAAATTTTTTTTAAATTAAAAGAAAAAGAAATGACCAAAGAATTCTAGTGTTTGTGAATCTGTGGCGTCAGGTCGCTTACACCGTGGATGGATGGCTGGATAAGAACAAAGATCCAATGAATGAATGCGTCCTACAGCAACTGCAGAGAGCTGAAAACCGACTGCTCAGATTGTTTTTCGCGGCCGCTGCAAAACAAAATGTCAACCGAAAATCCAGCGCGAAGCAGGCACCGGGAAAGTCGCGGGGCAGCAAAACCAGCAACCCGGCACAAGCAACAACGTCCACTATTTACAAGGTTATACACGGGCATATTTGCTTTGGCTATGAAACATATTCAAATGATGAAGCGCTCACAATTTCAGGCACAACTGAGCCACCTGATCGAAACATTAGATACGACCAGTCCGCATTTTATTCGGTGCATTGTACCAAACTTTGAAAGAGAGCCTGGAGTTATTGACGGTCCCGTTGTTCTAAATCAGCTTAAGTGAGCTTTCAAAGAACTTTTGACAAGATTTACAACGCACACCAACTGGCATCAAGGAATTCGTTGCAGATGTAACGGCGTGCTTGAGGGCATCCGGGTGTGTCGACGAGGTTATCCCAATCGTCTTCTGTTCAAGGATTTCTGTGATCGATATCAGATTTTTGACAAAGAATCGTATCTAAAATGGATTGAAAAAGATCCAAAGAACTGTTGCAAAATTCTCTGCAACGTTCTTGACCTCGAACACATTACTGAATACCAGATTGGTCGTTCCAAGGTTAGGCCATTCAACACAAGATTTTTGCAACTTTTTGCCCAGTTTTTATACCGGTGAACCATGAAAATGTTGGTTTTCAGATATTTTGTCGAGCCGGTTTGTTGGGCAAACTAGAGCGAAAAAGAATAAAGCGAGTGAACTGGATCATTGCTGGTCTGCAGAGTCACATTCGGTGGTACCTCGGGTTGATCGCGTTAAAACGCAAGCGGGAAGAATTGTTAGCACCATTTTTTATTCTCTCTCTTAGGCTATTATAGTTATCGTAAAAGCTTCTCCCACTTATAAAGTCGTCACACAAAATTCCACTTTTTTTAATTATTGATTTTCACATCTATATAAGGAGACCTTACATGTAAAACTTTATGGTATTACATTTACGGTACTCACATAGTTTATTTGCAGTTGTTTTTTTTTTATTTTATCACACATTGTTACCATGATTGCAGAGCACAAATGCGTTTGCTCCAAAAAGCAGTCAGGTTTTTTGTTGACTATCTGACGTGGGACTGGAAAGCACTGGAACTGCTAGTATGTTTGCTTTACTATTTTTAATCATATTTTTTAAAATGACAGGCTTCAGTGAAAAAACGACACGGATTTTAGCGGCTTATTTGAAAAAAAACTACTAGAATTAACCAAACAAAAACACCTGTAAATTGGAGAGAAGATTGGGCCATCCCCGTTAATTTTTCAATCATTCGGTGCCGTGGCAAAACATTTAATAATGTGCCAGCCCATACTTTGTTGACAGGGTGGTCCATAAGTAGTGATACCAACTTTGAAGGGCTTTAGCTCACCAACCGTTTGAGTGGGGTGGGCCAAAAACCTTCAAGTTCTAAGCTGCTGTCACTGGCATGTGATAAGACCTCTTCAGTCAGTGACAACAGTTTGAAAGTTCAAGGCTTTTTGGCCCACCCTGCATTTTGTTTAAAATATTAACCAATTATTTAGAAAAGATCAACTTAGGACGTCAGCAAATTTTAGTCGAAACGGCTAATTCATGTGGCGATTTATAACGCCTCAAAGTTGACATCACTACTTATGGATCACCCTGTATTTAAAAAATCTTATCCATTAAATCTTGCTGTTTCAAGTTCATCCGTATGGTTTTCTCAATGTGCGCGTTTAAGTTAACTAATTCAGCATGTGGCATGTTCCTAAATATAGACACGAAACATCCACCTGAGTGATGAGGATTGGGAAACTGCCATGGGTGCCTTGGAAATGGCTAGCGATGGTGTGGGCGGCAGATGGATCGATGGAAAATGGGTGAGAGGAAAATTCGACCAGCTGAAAAATCGCCCGCAAGTATTACGTGGCGTTCCGTTTGAGGTTTGTTTAAAAAATTCTCCTGTTTTTGAATTGGTGTCAAATACCATATACTTTTCCTTTGAAAAATTTCTAGGAATACGATGCACTGAACGAACAAAATGAGCTGTTAAAAGTTGAGCTTCAACAAATGGAAGAAAAGATCACGAAGGTACATATTAAACAAGCCAGGTTTCAACAAAGGACAGCTTTTGCAAAGAAGTACGGTAATTGGAAAATTTTTTTTGCAGCTTGTTCACACGACAAAGCAGCAAGAAGAAACTATGACTGTATTGAACGTGGAGGTGCAAAAACAAGAAGAACTGGTTGAAAAGTTACAAGTCACTCTGGTAAAACAAGAAGAAAATATTCAGGTACGCTAGCAAATAATTCAAAGTTTTGTTAGAAAAACCGTTGAACGTAGTTTTTAAAACTAAAACTTCATGTGAAGTAGGTAAGTTGTGTTTTAGATGGGATGTCTTCAAAAAATCTAAAGTTTTTCAGCACATTCAACACTCAAGCGAACGTGAGAAAAAAGAATTGGCGAGTACAAACAATGAACTGCAAGCCAACTTAAAATCTGTGAGTTCCATTGAGACAGATAACTTAAAACTTCGATCTATCAGAATAATGTTTGGCTCCAAGTATCCAAAAAGTGTCTTAAGGTAAAACGAAGTCTCGAACGTGAACAAGAAGTGAGGGAAAAGTTAGAACGCACCCACGACCAAGTGCAGGAAGAGCTCGTACATTTACAAGATGAGCTCATGACAACCCGAAAACAGAAGGCACTACTTGCAGCGTCTGCTGAATCGTATGTGTCTACACGGACTGCTTTCGTTGCCATTAAAGTTTCAATAATGTAAAATCATTATTGGTACCGCAGAAAAGAGAAACGTGTTGCTGAGCTGGACCAGCGGTTGCAGGCAGAGGAACGGGAAGCAATTGAAGCACGTCAGGAATTACGCCAAAAAATTGTATGAAATATGACGATTTATACGAATTTGTAGTGGTATGTGTCAAATGAATATATGCACATGTTCTATCCAATCTTAGGAATTGGCAGAAAGGCTTGAATCGGAGTTGGTCGACGAAAAAGAAGCGACAAAACGACTAAAAACTGTGCGGGATAAATTGGTTGAAGAAAACAGAGACTTGAAGTTCCGTTCGTTAGATGCCGAGCGAACTGTTGGCAGCCAAGTGAGTTGCAGTGGTGATGTGGTTGGTTTAATGCTTCTTTGTGCAGGGTGTTTTGAAAAACGTCAAAGTCTCTCTACCGTATTTTACCACTATCCTGGTGCTCTGCTACCAGTTTTTGTTAAAGAATAATAGCAATGTAATACGGCAGGCACTTTGACGTTTTTTACACATCCTGTGTTTAGGCTAATGGTGATTTTGGGTTCTCAAACTTGTATTATTTTTGTTTAAGAAACTAGAGCTGCAAAAGAGAGACGTCGAAATTCAGCGGCTAACCGCTAACCTTGAAGCCTCACAAAAGGAATACGAGCGTTCTGTTTGCGAAATGACAAACCGACAAAACAGAACCGTCATGCAGCTGCAGGCGGAAAAAGAGAAAATTCATCGCGAAAATGTCAGGTATGTTGAACTGAGTGTCAGTTACTGCAAACAGTTTGCGACAATTGGCTAATTCAGACTAGACGTCGAAAACAAGCAGCTGCACGGTTTGCTTGAAGCGGAGCGCCGCGATAATCTACAAAGTGCAAGCGGTTACGAAACTGGCTCATTGCGGCGAAGACGTACTGGCCACCACGGCCTCCTCAGAAGCGCCACAGCAAGCGGACAGTCGCTAGATCGAATGGGATCTGACTGCTCGCTTGCCGCAACCGTTCAGTCGTCTTTGTCAATGAACAAACTGTCCATGCCACACAAACGCGTTGATCAGTTGGAACGTGAAGTTCGAACACTGGACGAAGAGAAGAACAGTTTGAAGCGAGAGTTGCAGAGCGTCCAATGGTATCTCAATGAGGAGCGCAATGTGTGTTTGATGGTGCACTAGCGCATTAATGACATGTGTGACGCTGTGATCGCAGACATTTTACGGACTTTTTAGGAAAATGAAACGCTGATGAAGCAAATGCGGGCGCTGCGTCAAGACTCCGATCATCTGTGCACGGCATTGATCCGTGAGGAAGATCTCAATACCGAATTGCAATGGCGATTGCAGAAAGTGGAAGCCGAAGCGGCAAAGTGGCAGAAAAAACATGAAATGTTACTCGTGCATAAACAGGACGAAATCGATGCTGAAACGTTTGTTAAACAGAAATTTCAAAAAAATCTCCGGTCATTTCTTCTTTTAAAAGGTATCAACAACTTTCCTTTTCAAGTGAGCGGTTAAAACAACAAGTTGAACAGTTGGAAGCAAATGCAAAAGGCGTTGGTTGTGCACATCATTCACACACACTGGAACAAGTGAACTTGAAACTACTGGAGCAGTTGAAACTGGCAGACATCGAGCTCGAACGGTCGCGTGCAATGCTCAGCGCCTTTGAAGCATTGCAAAAATCACAGGTCTGTTGTTTTTTTATCCGTGGAACATAATTGATCTTTGTTTACAAAACTTGCTTATCAATCCAGCTACGATCAACAGTTGGTGATCCCGGTAAACTGTCAGTTCTAAAATCCATGCTAAACATTGCGATATCCCGTCGTGCTTTCACTGTTATTAAGCTACGTCCCATTACTATAAAGTTCCTGCCACTGTTCTCACTGCCGTGCTCCCCTTGCTGATCTTGCCGATCGGGTTTCTCCTGTCGCTGCTTTCTCTATCGAGCTACCTCTCGTCACTGCTCTTTGTTACTGCTCTTTGCTGTTCACTGCTTTTGTTGCCCGCCTCTCTCGCTATCAAACTAAATAAATTGTAAGTCCTATCGTCGCTCTTCTTATTAAGTAACGCTGGGAAAGAGCTTATCAAAAGGGAGTTCATAATTCAGGTATTAGACAAACATTTTACTTTGGAGATTCTCAGAACTTCTGGTGCTGATACAAAATTTGATGAGCATCCTTTTGTAGTCGAAAGCATTGGATCATTGTGGAAGCCAGCAGCGACATGCACTCCGTGAGGTTGAAATGCTTCGAGACGAAGTGAGCACATTGAAAGCTCGTCTCCGATCGCAACAACAGGAGCTTCAGTTGAAGGACAAAGAAATTGACGCTTTAAAAGGTGAGAGTTCATATTATGAAAACTCAATTCGGTTGTGGGATACTGTCTTACATGCAGTAACGTGTTTTGTGGTGTTTAGATTGTCGTAAATATTTTCAGAATTTTACAACCATCAACATGACAGCTTCAGTTCTAACTTAAACCTCGATACAATGGTAAATGGGCATTACAGTGGGCACAACGGATCGATTTCTCATCATACGTCCGCCCCGTGACGGTGCAGGCAGAATCAATTTTTTACTGTGCGTTTTTGGTTTTCGTTGCATTCGTTTTGTTTCTTTCCTTCTTGTTCAATTGCAGCTCAAAGTTCATTCGCAATGATTTTGTGAGTTGGTTGACTAAAAGTATTCAGTTCATTGTGAGATTTATGCACAGTCAAAACTGCAAATGTCATTTTGTTGTGTTGCGAAAAAATCAAATGCGTTTGTTTTGTTAAAAAAAGAAAAAAAATCTATGTTGGTTTCAAACGTCCGCTTCTATCAAATTTTAAAACCGATTATTGCATGGCGACTTGTATTCGAATTGTTTGTTTAAACTAAGCGATTTCATTCTCATTCTGTGATGTTGTAAAAATTAAACAAATATTGCTGTCTCTGTTTGTTTGGCGAGCGTACAATCACGGCCCAGGAAATGATGGCCCGACAGTCGCGGCCGGAGTATCGCGGCCTGAAAGATAGCGGCCCTCGTAAATAGCGAAAAACTATAAAACGGACCTCGGTGTTCAAGTGTTCTAAGCCACTGGTCCAGAAAATCAGGGACGTGGGTTCGAATCCCACTCGAGGTTTCAAAACCTTTTCCGATGATGCCTGCATCTCTTTCCAAAAATGCATTTTGACTAAAAATTCTGGGATGCAATTTGCATCTTTTTCTTAAAAATCGAATGCAAATAGCCAAAAAAAGACAATTTGACCCATTTGGATTTAGTTTGAAGAAAAACAGACAGAAATTGTTTAATTCTGGGTTAAAGATACCTGTCAATTGTTGATTTGTAGTTTGATCTGAAAAGATGAAAAGCATGAAAATTGTAGGAATCTCAGGGCCGCGATTGCACGTGCCGCGATTTTCCGGGACTCGATCTCTGGCTGCGATTATTGTTCATGCCGCGATTGTACATTAACTCTCTGTTTAGGCATATTAGCGTCGTGGTTTTAGTTTTTATTTGGAGTCAGTGTGTGTCTGCATTATCCCCCGGTTTTCCCGGTTGAACCAATACCAAATCAATTTGTGCATCTCGTGTCCAGTAATTTTGATAACGCCTTATTCATATTTCCCAACAAAGCTTATGGAGTCAACGTTTTTAAAGACAATGTGTACATCATTTGTACGTAGAATTGCACAAAATGTACTTACATAATGTAAATCTCAGGATCGGTTGTTTGCAACAAAATGGATCGCAATTAATGTACGTGCATACTTTTTGTCTCGGTAGAAATGATGAAGAGTTTATTAACATTTTCAAAGACAGCTATGGTCATAAACAGCTGATGCGAATCCCGAATACGTTACGTTGACAGTAACTATCCAACTGAACAACCCCATCAAACTGTCTTAAATTGAAATTTAATTGTGAGACCCTTCTGAAATTTCAATTCAAAGCATCGCAAACTCCTCAATGAATTAATTACTTATTTCCAATTGTATAAGAAACACGTTCGTTGAGCAGAGGCGCAGCGCTGGCTGTTTTCACTGCACTGCCGGTTGGTTGTGAAGACGCTGCAAAGAACACAGAATTTTTCTCGTTCACCTAGCGACCACAGTATGTTTGTTTGAACTTTTCACTTTTATCGCAGAATACAGAGAGCGTTTCTCTGAACAACCAGTGGTACGAGCAGACTGAAGGACAGACGAACTCTGTGAACCGATTCACTGTTTCTTGTGGCGCAAATCAATTTTTGCAAGAGATAAAAATATGAAAAATATCCGGAATTTAAGGAACTGCTGCAAACTTCAAAGATCAGGTTCACAAGGGATCGTCTGGGCACGGGCACGACCGCAGAGGCACGGTGTTTGTCTGTGACTGTCTTCGCCTAGCCGTTTACTTTTTTTGACGTTTCTGATCACCCTGCCCTTCACATTTTTTGTCAAAGAGACATTACATGAAGCGAACTGTAATGCACCTGTGCTGCTTGCTGTGAATAGCGTTCGCTGTTGTGTTGTTGTTGGTGGGCGTTGCTGGCTGCACTGTTGTTGCTGTTGAACCACGACGTTCGGTTTCACTTGTTGAACCTTGGGAGCAGGCGATGCGAACGCACTTTTTAGTGTGCTCGCCAGTTGGTCCAACAGTGGCGCATAGCTCGCGGCTTCGTCGAGATAGCTGCATCTACAACCAAGAAATTACCCCAGAAAACATTTTTGTTCGATTATGAAAGTGTCGCAGGCAGGTAAAAACTGAAAAGACGAACACAAATGATTACACGGAAAGAAACTGCGACAAAAATAAGTAACAAGGTTGTCAGAATCAGTTTCAAGTTTCTGCAACGCTTACGGATATAAAGACGTCTGAAAAAACATTTCTTGTTGCACATTAAGCAACTTTGATGTAATGTATCAAGCTGTCCTTTCCAAACAAACCGATGCAACATATACGCAATTTGCACGTCGCGCTCTTTCAGCAATGCTTCGATCTTGGCGTGTTTCTGTTCGGCATTCCACAACGATTCTTTGATTTCTCGAATTTCCGCATTTTTCCGCGTCTCCAAATGATGATACCTTAAAGTGATTTCTTGCTGGTCTTGTGGTTTCAGGATTTTTATGTTGTGAATCACTTCAACACCTGGCAGCATGCTCTTCTTGTCTCCGGTTCATGAGTTCGTTGAGCTCACGAACACGCTGCTCCAACTCAACGATTCTCTGGTGCATCCTTGTCATCTGTTCGTTCGCCTGTCGCATCGAATGCTCGTTCAGTTGACCACTGTTGCCAAACAATGAGTTGAACACCGACATCTTTTTTCTGATATGGATTTTTGAATGTTTTGTTGAATTCTGGTCTATTCTATACCATAAAATAACACAGAATCGTAGCAGGTCCAAATTATGTTTCTGTTTCTTAACACACACGCTGTATCGGGATCTATCAATCAGAAGCACATAAAGGCCACCTGGAGCCGAGCACTGCGGAATACAACTGTAGGTATGTGCACGTGTTTTACTACATTTTCAAATGCTCCATTAAAATTGGTTTAGTACAATATTACTGCGGAGTGTCTACAGTGCACGGTTGCTTTGTATTTCCAGGTGTGCATGGTCTCACAACACCACAAGCAGCAACCCACATTGTACAGCTATGTGCTTTTTGCTTTTACAATCCATTGTTGCGTGTGTTCTTCCAACAGATACCACTCACAGGAACGTTTTCAAATGCAAAATGATTTCACATTAAGCAGGGCTCCACAAAAAATCAGGGCAGAATCCTTTGGCTTTTGTGTTTTTTTTTGAAAATATCGCCAAGCAAAATTCAACAAAAACTACCACGCACAAAAACATGGCCACGAACAAGACAACAGCGAAAACTGAAATAAGTGAGAAATTTATTTCATTCTGTCACGAAATGTGATAAGATTGTTTTTTAGTAGCAGAACGGATTGTGTAAAACTGGTTAATTAATTCCGTGCAATCTGCAAAGCTACACGATGCTAACAACCGTGAGTGAGCACGATAAGCTGATGCTCCAGGGACGCACGTAACGCACGTGGTGTCAAACACATAAGCGTCTATACATATCAACGCACAGCGTTTACGTATAGGGCATCTGCATCTGCAAAAGTGTCTGCACTGCACTGGCTGTTAGCTAATGATAGCTATCTCGACTATAATGTCTATCTTTTCAAGATAATACCTATATCCATTAAAGGCACACACATGCGCTCGGATTTCCATGCTGACACTAGTCCACAAGAGAGTGCGAGCACAGCACTGAATTTGCATTTTTTTCACATTAAACGAATCTCTATTTGTATTGCGACGGCAAAAGCGTCCACAAAATTAACGTGGACGTATAGACCTCGAACAGCAATGTCTGACGCATCAAACGACTCGTGGTCGGTCGTCAGCTGCGGCAGCTACAACGGCCACAAACGCGTGGGTGCGCGCGCGAGCCTCGAGAGCGTCGCCGTCGATCACTGGCTGCTTCGCAGCGCCGTTGCGCTCATCTACGTCACGATTTTCATATTTGGCGTCGTCACGAACATTGGCGTCTCGGTGGCGATCTGTCGTCGTGGCGAGCGACGTGTTTGGCAGAATGTGTTCCTGGTGAACTTGATGCTGGCTGACTTGCTGCTCTGCTTCGGCTCGGTGCCTTTCATTCCGCAGTATTTACTGAGCAGCACTGCTACACACCATCACCAGCATTCGCACCCCAGTTGGACGACGCCACCGACTGCGTGCCAAATGGTGCCAGTCGTGCATACGTCCTGTTTCATGGTGATCGTGTGGACATTGGCAATTGTGTCCTACAGTCGTTACAAACACCTGCAATTCACTGCAGCCGCCGCAGCCGGCAGCAAAGAGTCGCATCGATCTCGTCTCTCCACCACCGTCAGTTATCCGCACAATTTGACAAATCTCATCGGTCGATCCGTGTGGCTGTGGCTGTTGTGCGTGTGCAGCTCCGCGCACAATTATTTCAACACTCAATTCAATCAAAATGACGTTTACACGCTGAGCGCAGCGTCAACGGACATAAACGAGAAGGTCGCGAGATGTCCGGCAAACTGCGTTCGACGGCTGGAGCGCAATGCGTACATGCGACTCTTTGCATTTGTTCAGCTGATCGTCGGCGGCATCGTGACGCCGGGCGCGATCATCGCGCACAGCCAATGGCAAATCCTTGAGCTGCACGTGCGCACGGCACGCGGCATGCAGCCGCACCATCAGCGGCACACACTCACGGGCAGCAAGATGAGCGCCAGTGTGACGCTGGACATCAGTGACAGCCGCCGTTTTGCGATGACGGCCGCGCTGAACACGATGAAACAGCGACACGAGAACAGGGAGCACACCAACCGACTGGTCGGACACCGACGATTCTTGGCGCTCGTTTGCGTCGTGTTCCTCGCGTGGCTGCCGGACATTGCGTGGTCGACGTTGAACGACTTTGGTGCGTACAGCTGCGCCTGACGGTCAATGTTAAAAAACAGAACTTTTGCAAACAAAAGTTGAAGATGCGTGTTGCAGACAACGTGCCGACGTGGATGAACGAGGTGAACACGATGATTTCACTGTTCACACATTCGCTGGCTGCGTTCACGGTCGTGTTGTGTCCAATGCTGATCTATTCGCTAACGAGCAACCTCAAAGACTCGATCATCAACTTCAACAAGGAGCGATCGCACAAGCCGCTGTCACGCACGCCAACTGGACGATACGCCGGAAAACGGCCAGTCGGTGCTTTTTTGCTTTTCTTTACCTTTGTATTATTATTTTTTTGGTTCTGCGATTCACTCACTGCGTGTGCACGCACAGACTAAAAAGGAAACTAGTTTCAATTATTGTGTGGCAATTCAAAGTCGCCGTGACTCGGCCCTGTTTATGAGACTCGGATAACTTTGCCGCGTCATGCATGAAACTGTTTATACCTAATCTGTGCACGCATTGAGTTTTGGACCAAAATAAAAGATAATTATCAAGGTGACTGGAATTTTCAATCAACAATAAATTCACTGGAACTGCAAACGGTCAAAAAACGAATCTCAATAAAGTAATAGTAATAGTAATCTCAATAGAGTAAAGTCATCGACACAAGTTGTAAAAAATTGTAGAATAAACCATGAAATGACAAAACGAAAAACACCGAAGCTTTCTGATGCACTGCACAATGCACGCACATGGTTGCGTGCGTGGTGCGCAGCATTGTGCATCGCACGTTTGTCCGTGCAGCTGCACAGCTGTTCGTCGCATCGAACGACGTCAGCGACGGCCGCCGCATGCGCCTCGTTGAGCATGCACGCTGCGGACAGCCCGAACTGGACACAGCAGCAGACGCACAGCGGCCACAGCACGCACGCGCACGGATCGCCGGTCGGCATCGATCTGGACGCGCTGAAACGCCGCTCCACCGGCGTCATCGTCGTGCAGCGTACGATCAGCGCGCACCGCTTGCCGACGCGGCCGACGACACGCCACGCAACGAACGTCGATCGAGCCTGAGCAGAGCGTCTCAAACGTATATTCGGATTATATGGAGTTTTTTTTCGAACGATGAGTGATAAGGTTATGATCTGTTATTCTGGTCCTGAGACTCAAGGGGTGTATAGATAGGTAAACAGTTTCATGCCTGACGCGGCAATTCAAAATCGGTGAAGTGATCCGAGTTCCCTAAACAGGGACGAGCCACTTAGGCGATTTTGAATTGCCACATAGAGATTGAAACCTACTGTAGTTGGCTTTCTACGCCTGCGCACGGATTGAGTCTCAGAATCTCAGGAAATTGATATTATACTGTATGCATTGGAATTGACTGCGTTGTATGTATGTATCTCACTGGCGAAATTCAAATAATCAAGAAAACATGTATCAAAAAATCCACTGGACTTGCAAAGTGCTCACGAATTCTTCTCAATTGTTGTGGACGTGGTATGTTTTTCGTGCTTGAAAATGCCCGAAAAATAAAATCTGTTTTTGTTGTATTCACATCTTGAAATAAATTTGTACTGCGCATGTAGCAGTTTTACTGGAGCTGCTTTAAGCCTTTAAGCTAAGCTGCGCTTGTTCAAACTAGAAACAGAAACGCTGCAAATTGTGGCAGTTTAGCAGCGTTTTCAAAGCAGCGCACATGCCCAGAACATGCCGAAAATACGTTTGCAGTTTGTTGTTGCTCTGTTCATCTGGCATGCACAAAAATTGCAGTGCAGTTTTGAACGTTGTGAGAAAGCTGGCAGCCGGTTCGTGTGCGTCTCGTCTGTGGTCGCCTGTGTGTGCATTTTCAACTCAATTGTTGTGTTTGCGTTTATTACGAAATTGCACGATAACACCAGTGCTTGGTTTTTTTACAATTTTTTTCGTTGGACTTCAAAATTAGTCGAACGCTGATTGGCACTGTTGCTATTGGAAACATACCGATAGTTTTCACTTGAATGTTTTTTATTTCATTACCTTCAGGTAGAAAACCCATTTTTACATGCCTGCGCCTGGTAATTCGTTTGAAGCCGCAGTTAATTACTGAACGGTTTTGATTCCTTTTAGTTTGGCACGAGTTTTTTCAAGCTCTAAAAGCGAAGGAATTAAAAATACCTATGGAATGCAATTTTTCACATGTTGGTTCCCCATTTTGTATTTGTTTGCCGCAAGCTATCGAATGTCGACGATGTTTGTTGGTTTTATTTACTAATAAACCAAACCTTATTGCGAAAGATTAGTTGATTGCTTGCTATGCTGCGCAAGTTCAGTTTCAAATGCATAGGTATGTATTATTCTAAGCTCTCAAATACATCGGACTGAACGTTTCAGAACATGAAATTTCCATTTTCAGATTTTCAATAAGCAACTAAACTTTACAGATGTGTGGTTTAGTACCGAAATGAAAAAATCTAAATGATTTTTGTCAGAAAAAAGGACTCATTGTTAAAAAGACTGTTTTTTGGCAACCTGTCGCACCAATGGCTTCAAATCAGATGGGCGTTGAGCCTGAGATGCCAGACTTGAGAGCTGCTGAGCAAAGCAACGTTTGCCTCGCTTACGTCGTGTTCTTCTGTGTCTCTTTTGGCGGTGTGACTAGCGTCTGGGTTTGTGTTCCAGCATACACAAGTTTAACCGTTTTATTTA
>JASANC010005759.1:0-25342 GCA_030248135.1 Theristus sp. LFF4_11 | reverse complement strand
AGTTTTTTTAGTTCTTCAAAGTAAATTGCGACGGCGTAAAATGCGTGAAATTGTGAAATCAAAGCCTTCAATTTCGATTTCATAAACGTATTCCAAACAGAGTGCCAGGGTTTTCAAAGCTGACTTCAAAGTATTATTTAAAGCGCGGTTTGTGTGCAATAAAACACAGAGGGCAAGTAAGTATACGGTGATAGTTCAAACTAATCTAATTCAAGAACACATGAAAAGAGACCGGATCCGCAATGTGGGTGTTTGGAATCTGTATTATCTGGCTAATTTAGTTTCATCTCCACTTACTGTTGCCACATGGGGTCCTCGGTATGAGGATCTAGCCATATTTTGAAAAGAGCCAGTTTTATCATGCGTCTAATTTTATTTGCACTGAAGTGTTTTTGGGTGTGTGTGTGTGTTGTTGGTATTTGCGTCAAAATAGACTTCCTTTATATCATTGTACAATGCATGGATATCCCGAAGGAATTGAATTTTGAGACAAACGGAAGTTTTATGTTTGTGATATTTTTTGTTCAATTAGCGAATGATTCAGAGGACTCACAGAACGTTCACAAAGTAACATGATAAAAAGAATAACCACAACCACCTTCTTGATACATCAAAAAATATGAAATCACAGTTCGAACATAAAATGGCTATAAAATCAAGTAACGCATGTTAGACTTACCACTTTTACTGAAAGAATCGCAATTGGTTTCAATTGATAAACGTAAACGAAATTATAAAGAAAGAATAAGCTTGCACGTGCGCATTGGGGCAACAATTCAAAACAATCTCAAAATAACTCAAATTATCCAAAAAAACAGATTATGAAAAAAACCATCGAAATCGGCGTTCCAGTTCAAATCTTCTCGAACGTCGGTCGCATATTGACGTCATGGTCCGGTTTCAGACCAAAAGAGACCTGCGTCTGTTGTTGTTCGCGGTGTTTCAGCAGTTTGCCGCCAGCCGCACAGCCGAGTGCCGCCACCACCATCGCCAGCACCGCCTGCACGACGCAGAAGCCGGCCAGCACGACTCAACGCGATCGGATCGTCATCGTTGAAGTACCAAGACCGGCGGTCGGAAGAGTAGGAGTGCGGCTCTGTGACGATCAGACCTGCGATAAAATGAACGTTTTGTGGGTCAATATTTTGGGTAAAAATTGGGGTAAAAGTTTTGGTCAATGTATGGGTAGAAGTGTGGATAAAAAGTTTAGGTCAAATGTTTTAGTAATTTTTTGGGCAAAAGTTTGGGTAAAAAAGTTGGGTTAAAAGTTTGTCTTCTATGTTTAAGCCGAAATTTGGGTAAAAAGTTTGGGTCAAAAGTTTTTACCAGTTTTGGGGCAGAATTTTGGGTGAGAAAATTGGGTCAATTTTTAACTCCGTGAAAACTGAGGCAAGCAGCACACCAAGCCGCAACAACACACACCGAGTTTCTGTTCCAGTCGAGCAGTGTTCAACCCAGAGCCACGGCTGTTTCTTACCATTTATGAACGGCATGACCGCAGTGAGCGCCGTCAATGGCGCCATCGTGTACGCGGCGACCTTGGCGCAATGCTGGTTGCGTGCAGCGCCGATGATGCCGAGAATGGCGGTGACGCAGACGAGCACACTGTGCACCACCTGGTGAGTATGATGGAAATGGAAATGGTACGCGTCGAGAAACTCGAAACTCGAAACTCAGCATCACTCAGAAGACCGGCTTTTAAAATCAAGACTTGGCTGGCGTTTTTTGCCGCCAATGAGACGACAAAATGGCGTGATTTATGGACAGCTTTCGTTTTTCAAGGCCGGATTTCGAACCTTGGATTTTCTGATGAGGTTTTTTGTGTGCACGCTCAAACAAATTGCCAAAATGCAACATTCGAAACTGTGGGCCGCTTTCTATGCCAAAATGAGCGTGTGTATCCAGCGTCCAGAGATCTGGCGCGCATATACCTCAACTCCGAGCGCCCATTTGGCGACAACGTACAGACGCGCGATGCCGATGCCGAAGATGACGACGCCAGTAACGAGCATCATGATTGACACGTACAACAGCGCCGGCCAGGTGCCCATTGAGTCGCAGCAGCCTGCGCATACATTCAGGAGATTTGAAAAAAATTGACAAGCAAACACTTTGTTTTCGGAGTTGCGTGTTAGTTGGACGACACATGTCGTCTGTTGGTTTGTTGGTTGAAAACGGACATGCAAGCTGCAGGACGGACACAATCAACCCTTCGCCCAATATGCAAATCAAACCGACGACTTTTATTCCAAGACAGCATTTTTTTCATTCAGCATGAAATATCGGTAAAGAATCGAAACAAGGCGTGTGTGTTAGAGTGAACAAAAGAAACTCCAGAAAAGCCAGAACCAAGAATAATGTTTCGTGCTACCTGGTTTCGGTGGCGTGGGCGGAGTCAGACCGAACCCTCCGGTCTTCGGATCTTCATCTAAGTGAGTGAAATAAAAAAATTTCAATTTCCCACGGTGTTAAAAAATAACTGCACGCTATAGAAACATGCCCAATCGATCACATTAGTACGCAAAAACCAAAATACCCACACTACAATGTATGTTAGAAAAAAACATGATCCCATAAACACGAAACGGACAGAGAGACAAAATTTGAACACCATTAGTGCTGTTCAACCATGACTATCACTCAAGGAACTCGCATATGCTAAAACTCAGTTGAACCGCTACGGACCAGACGGTTCTCCAGAGTCAGATACAACAAAAGATAATCACCGAGTAAGCTAACAAAAATATTTATCTGCTTGGTATTACCCGCCTTCGAGCGGGTAAAACTGAGTAGACCTACTGACTGACTAGACCCCACCTAAATCACTGACTACACCAAAAAAACTCATCTTTTCTATCTTACCCGCTTCCGAGCTCATGCTGCCCGGCTCCATCAGTCCATGTCCAGCCGAAGAGCCCGTCGACCCGCCGCCGCCGGCGGTCGGGTGACCGCTGTTGCTGTTGCGCGGGTCCGGCGGTGTGTGCGGGCCGGAATCGGACGCGGTCACCGAGCTGCGACGGTTCACCTGGTCGATCAAGATGCCCGCCGACTTGCCAGGTGGTATGAACATTGGCATGTCGGGCCGCGGCATCGTGCAGTACGAGAGACGGGACACACCGCCGCCGAGCGCCTCGGAACCGCATCTGTGTTGTTCAAAACGGGATTTTGATGGGAAATTATTGTGATTTTTGAATAGTGCGAGATCTGTTCTGCGCCCCCATTGGTCTTTCAACTGGAAGAAAGCTGAATGGTTTGAAGATAACTCCGCCTCCAATTATATTACGATGATAAGAAGACTGCGCAATCGGTCCTTCATTTCAGTGTACTACAAATAAACCTGTCTAACCATTGGCGCTTCTATTCGCGACTTGATGGCTTTCACCGCGGTTTTTTTATCTTCCTTCTTTTGGTTCTGCGAGTTTGTGTGCGCATAGATGGTGAAGCAGTTTTTTGTGCTTGGCGCAAGAATTCGAAACCGGTAAAATCCGGATAACATCATCTGTTTTTCCCAAAGAAACCTGCCAGTGAGTGTACCGTGAGCTCATGCGTTGTGGCAACTGCGCCATTGCGTTCGGCCGCTGCTGGTACATGTGCGGCGGGCCTGTGACCGCGCCGCCCGCCGCGGGTCCAGTGACCGCACCACCTGGGGTCGGAATCATTCCGGCCTCGTTCTTCCAGTAACCGCCGTTGTTCTGCGTCCAGACCGGGTGACCGCCCGCGCCGACCGAGTCCATGCTGTAAAAAGAGTGGCGTTTGTGGCGCAACTATAAAGGTTGTTTGTTGGAACCTGTCACCTTTTTCGGTTAAATGCGGAGCGATAAAGTGCGGTAAGAACAACGAATGTATACGGTATGGTTGAAATCACAACCGATTTGCTTCTAAACATGTGTTTTTGCAGCTGCGATCCCGTTCTTAATTCATCCGCGTTCCGTTCTCTGCATTTTGTGGAAACAACGTGACATGTTTCCACAAAGACACCCTACTGCCAAAATTAGGAAATCGTTTTAAAAATACCGCACCATACCTCGAATACGCCAATGGTGGCGGTTCTCCATTAATCAAGTGCGGTGCAATTGGTCCTCCATTGGACTCCATACTCGAGTACCGACGACCCGCGCCGCTGTACGGTCGTGTTTGCTCGCCGGGACGCGCGGGCAGTGCGGGCGCACCGTTCGTGCCGGACGGGTCCATGGCGACTGCAAAGAAACAACAAAACAGTAAGGTGTGTCTGTTTAAACCCGTCACTTTTTCATGCTTCGCAGAATACCGAGCGAGGAACTATTTGAATGTACCGTAAGAACGAACAAACGAATACATTTTCTTGGCAACTTCCGATTCCGTTCTTTTTACGAGCATTTTTTCGTTTTTTTCCGTTTCCTTCCGAGCTCAGTATTCTGCAAAAAAGCGACTGGTTCATACAAACATACTGTACCATTTCGCGCCATTGCGTTCGGCCGTCGAGGCGTCTTGAATGGTTGAAACGTTTCGTTCTCGTCATCCTGCAAGTGAAAAACAAGATTTTTTGGTGAAGAAAAAATCTTAGACATGCCACTCAACTTAATTGACAGCAAAATTCATATTGTTTGCGACAACTGTTCCAGATTTTATATAAACTCGTTCCACTTATCAAATGCACCCTAAAAACATCCCAAAGTCCATTCCATGCCATAATTTCATGCCATATGACAAAATTTTAATACGTATTTGAACATGGAATAAAACTTCGGCATATTTTTTGAGCGTATACCATTCAACCACACACCTTTGCCGGCCAAATCCTCGCGTTCGGTGTCGTCATGACCGTCGACTTGTTGCTGTTGTTGTTCTTCTTCTTGTGCGTCGCATCCAGCGTTCCAACGCTCAAGTGTAACAGACGATTACGCCACTCACGGCCACCGGCGGACGTGTTACTGCCGGTGCTCTGGTTCAGGTCCGCCTTTGAAGGACGTTGCACCACCGACTGCGAGTTGTCCGGCTGCGGAGGTGGTTCGACGTAACTGTGACGCTGACGATGGCCTAGAAGCATGCCATTGCTCAGATGATGCGCGCCGCCGCCGCCGCCCGGGAAGAAACTGCTGAAAATGAGAATTGTTTTTTTACTTGTTTTGGTTGTTTTGTTGATGCTGTTGTTGGTGATTTTTATCTGATTCTAGAGTCGAATCATGGAAACCTGAGAGATAAGAATGACGTCATAAGCATCTGGACAAGTGCTTGTGTGAGTGTAAGCGTTTGACTATCACGGTCTGAGACAGTGATTAAAATTACTGAATTTTCTGCAACGTTATTGTACACTGTAGAAACCTAACGACAAATATATAGAGTTTATTGATGTGCCAGCAATCCAAGCAGTAAAATAACAATTGTACCTACCTCGTATCATACATTTTGTCAGTGCATAAACCAGAGTGTAGACAAAAAAGTTTCAAATAAATAAATTATTAGAACAACTCCAGATGTAGCGCATCTACTGACTCCAATCAGCGTGGTTTGCAAAACCGCAAATTTATGTGATCATTAAAACTGATTCGAAACCATCGAAGGTGAAAACGTTGATTAGAGTGTTTGGTCAAAACATTTTCTATCAGATCGTATAACACTAGATCTGAAGTTGAACAGTTTAAGCGCACAGAAAGTTTATAGACTAAATGTTTACAGGTTTGGCTGGATATTTGTGGACACGAAACACCAGAGCAAACAAATTTCCATGACCAAAAGATGTTACGAGCGACGTGTTCAACGAAACATGCATGCTGTAATATTACAATATCATGATACACAAAACTGCAGTGACCCGGTCACAACAGGTTGCATACCGTAATATCCCGGTTTTGAGGTAAAGTGTTGGTGTGATGACCATGCACCCAGTTGTAAACACAGCATTGTGTTGCACAAACACACTTACAAACACACAGGCACATACTGTATGTGCTACTAGTGTGTGCGTGTGCGTTCGTTTGTGTGTGATTGCTGTGCAACAATTCTGTGTTTATAACTGAGTAGAAACTGGTCTTAAAACGAGGACTTTGACTCAAGAACTATGCCATCACAATCGCAAACGGTGTTGTGTATGGTCTGGTGATGAGAATCTGTCAGTTAATGGCGTAATTAGTGGCATAATGGCGACAAACAAACTAAAAAAAGGTAAGAACTCGACGAAAATTTTGATTTCAAATTGATTTCAAATATTTAGCAGATTTATCATATACTGAAAACATGAGGGAAAAAATTTGCCAGAAACTTTCTCTATCCATACTCCTAGCAAGGATTTACGGTATTTGGTCAAAAACTTACATTTACACATGCATAATTGTTGCAAATTGCAGCACTATATACCTGTATAATCAGAGTCAATTTCGAGCATAATATAGAAAGTGAACACTGTGTGTGTGTGACACTTTACAAAGAAATAATACAAAATTCTCAACTGTACGTACATTGACTGCTGTGGATAAAGTTTATCACTACTGCAGGCAAGGTCCAAAGTTAAAACTGAAAGAATTTCACTTCAACAACGTCTACCAACACGTGTATAGCGTTTTTCAAAACACGATGTTACCTGAAGAAATTGCTGTTGGCGCTCATATGGTGTTTGCATGCGTATTGGTTTGAAAGGTCATGCAGTTTAGAAACATGATGTGTGCGCAGCTATATGATGCGTACAGGGTGCTTTGGAAGTGAATACAATTCTTTATTTGTATTTTTAAAACACGAGATTTTAAAGCTCAGACTCTTGGTTACTTTAACGTAACATATCAAGTAAGTGGTTTCAAAAAATAGTGTTATTTTGAAACGTTATAGTGAAAAGTTTGGATATTTTGCTAAAATCCCATTAGCCACTGTTGTATCACTACTTCTGAACACCCTTGTACAATAATAAGTCATCTCACAAGTCTTAACTGCAAATATGTTCATTATTTACTTCGCACAATATAACTGAAACTTATCATCTCCATCCTGCACTATTCAATGCATCATGTGCGATAAAAACCACCATTACCGCAAGAAGAAACCTGCCACAGTGTTTACCAATCGGTTCACATTTAACTTTGAAACAAGGCCTTTTACTTTAATTAAATAAAAAACATTAATGAGATTAATGCGTATCCTAATTCCGATGTAAAATATATCGCCAGGTTTATATGAATATTTCAAAAAACAGAAGTGTAGCCAATCAGCTTGTTATAAACTTCATTCTTACATGTTCGACTGTTGCAAAACGGGACTCTTCAGAAACGGAGCCTCTAAAAACTCCTTGTATGAGCCGTATTTCTTCGCATTGCTGACGTTGCCCAAGCTTCCAAATATGGCGGGCATATTTAATGTCGTCTAATGTTCACCGAAATTATGTCGCTTTTTTTATTCACTAGTTGTTATATGCAGCTGTTTTATGCCGCTTACCGTTGTCGCACCGATACACACCTGAAATTGTATGTGTGTCTGTGTGAAACGTTTAGTACAATTGTCACAACCACGAGCTGAAACTGTGGAATGGTGTCAAGGTTGAAAGTGGAAAAATAAACAAAACAGCTTTGAACAAAAACGACAAAAACAAAACTGCCACAGGAACACATGCCTTGAACGTAAACTACTGTGTCTATATGGATACGTCTACATATTCTTCGGAATTGAAGAAGTCTTTCAATGAATGTAGAATTTTTTTTTAAAGTTCTGAACAATCAAATAAATCCGATAATCGTTGACTGGAGATATAATGCGACGCAAATTCGAACTGATATCTAGATCCGCATTCTTTTCAAATCCATTGTTTCAAACATTCCAAAAACCTTCGATTTCATTTATCAGCTCAACACAATCTCGGAAGATTTCCAGAATGACATTTCATCACTTTCGTCCCATCTGCGCGGTCTAATAACGTTTTTTCCACCCCAACCCATATATGAAAAACGATCAACTGGAAACGGGTTTGAAAACTTTCTTCACACCAGATCAAAAGATTAGATCAAAATTCCACTTTTCCTTTTATTTCATCTCCTTTTCGAATTTCTTGAGCTGTGTGTGCACTCTCCCTTTTATTTTCCTGTTTAGATTATTTTTCAGATAAAATCCCCCCGTTTTCGGGGTTAAAAGTTTCGCATCCGTTACGCCTTTTTGCGCTTTTCAATTTCTTAATGACCACAGATAAAAACGGGTTATACGGCATGCCTATAATTAAACATTGTTGTAAGATGTGCGTGAAAGTGTGAAAACAAAAGTGGACTTTTTTAGGCTTTGATGATTTTTGGAGTGCTGTTGTGAAATATTGTATCATCTTGTAATGAAAATCAAATTCACAGTTTGATAGTAGTCATTAAGTCAATTTCAAATGTTTGATTTCAACCATCGTTCTTTTCATTATTCCAAAAGTTTTGATTGGTTACAATCCACCAACTTTTTTCACGCAATCAGCAATCAATAAAACCCCAGTTCTCATCTCTGCACAATTTTTTATCGATTTATTCTAAAACACAGTTCATACACACTCAGTTTTAGAGAAAATTTTCAGCTCTGAAAAAGAAAACGTTAAAATTGAGTGCAGAACTATGATTCGCGCAAAACGCAGACATTTCAGCAGTTCTGAAAACCGAATTTTATTGCTGTTTGGTGCGCAGTATTGATGTGCTGTGCCTCCTCGTGGCCATAAAACGAATTCACACTGACTTGAAAACAACATACTGATGAACTATAATAGCGTTCTTTTATGTTTTTGTTTTTGTTCCGAAAACGAAATGTAACGAGGACAGTGTTTGACACATTTTTTAATCGGTGTTGATGGTTAGCGACACTGCGAACCAAGTTCAAATGCAGCCAATTAGTAATACGCGCAAAAGTGAATGTGTTTTTTTTCATTATACTTTATTTCTGAATCTTGGAATCCAAGCCCTGTGAAGTGGCGCCTCCATGAGGCACCTAAATGTGCGTACCAACTTTTATAAACCGAAAATCACAGCGACATGTGAGAGGGTTCCTTATAAATAAAAAAATTCCAGGGAATGACTTCTAAAGAAGCGGTCTTATAATTTAACAGACCTGCAAAACAAAACTTCTCGCGCTTAATATCGAACGTGTGGCTTATGAACGCTAGTATACGGTACATGTTGTGTGTCAGCTGTTGAAATTTCAACCAGTGCTTTCGTGTTCTGTTTCAAAAGTATGGTGGCACACGGCATATGTGTCTGTCTGTGTACACGAAAGCGATCATCAGTGTTGTTTTCCGTCAAAAATTTTACGACACGCACACATTATGGGAGGTTTGTATTCACGCTAAAAAGGGGGTGTCCGAGCAAATGTCCGCGATCCTGTCCGCCCCGGTGTGCCTTGGCCCCTACTGCGCTGAGAGCAGTTTTTCGCTGGAACACCACTCGGGACACCCCGGCGGACAGGACACCGGACACCTGCTGTGTGGTGGCAGTGGACAATTTCAGTGAAAAAAAAACCTCTGGAACCAACCACTTTGAACTTTTTTGCGTATCCTAACCTGATTTTTGTCGCTTACGCACAGCAAGATACATATGTAGACGACACACTCCAAGCAAGATCGTGTCGAGACCAAAACGATAAACATACCGTAACCAGGACATTACATTGAGGACATTTGTTGCGCAGATATGGATCGAGGCAAAAAATTCTGAAGCACTATGTTCCATCCATAGATCAACACGTTTGAAATGCTGTTTCCTTTTTTCCTGAAGAGTTGTGGTGCGTGTATGTAAACTGCACGTGAGCGTTTTTGGAAATCGTGTAAACGTTTTTTGCATTCTTTTGAATTCATAACAACATTTTTTGGACACAGTAATAAAAAAAAGCCGATGCGCTTTTCCGCGAGGCCGCATAGAAGGATTGGAAATGTGTACCCTCTGAGCGCCTCCTGTTGTTTTCGATATGATTTTTTTTCTGTTTGGAAACGTTTGCGAATGTGTGGTCTAGTAAAGATCGTTCGCCTGAAATTTCAGTTGAACACACGTCTATTGATTCGCTTCTTTTAAAGCAACCTGAAATACGACGTCAAAACAGTTTGCTGACTTTCTTTTTTCCGAAGGCCGCAACAGTTTTTATTTAGCTGAACGTGAAAAGATTATTGAAACTTTTTTAAGGAACTTCCAAGAAACGCGAAAATTTTTGTTGCGTTTCTTTGAACATGTTTCCGTTCGTCGCTGATTTCACAGCCGAAAACAATTTGTTGAGCCAAATGTTGACTAACTCTCGGTTTTATTCCAAAGTAACTATCAAAAATTGCCAACAATAAAACTCTGCCACTTCCAGAGTCTCCATAATTCAGCACCAACTATCCCGCACCGAATCATGCCGTCCGTAAACCTCCATACCTGCATCACATTGCTGCTTCTGCTAGCCTGTTGCGTTCACTTCGGCGTCCCCATTGAGTGTTACGTCGGTAAAGACGATCTGATGAAGGAGCAAGACTGTTCACTGATTCGTACTGATGAAAAGAAGACAGCCTGCATAAACGTTAGTCAAATGGGGAAGATGGGCATGCGCTGAAAAAAACGGTGTCCGAACAGGTGTCCTGTCCGTCCGGGTGTCCCGGGGAAAAAAGTTATTTAGAATGCCGATGGTCTTGTTGATGTTCTCATTCAGGGTGAAGCACGCGGGGGCGGGACAACTGGGCGAACCGGGCACAATAGATTGGACACGACACCTTTTTTTAGATGGGATGCGTACCCGAGAGACGGTTTTAGTGGAACATGGTGGTTTCTGCCGTATAACACGGTGGCAGAATGTCGCAAACCAATTTGCCACAACCAACGTCGTGTTTACCGTAGCGCCAATTTTTCGCTGTTGGAAATGGACAGTTCTTTGTCGCTCCTTTGACCACCAACCAATCAAGACTAGTTGGAAATGTTATAGAGTTAGACTGTACTTTCGGAACAGGGACACCGCTGCGGACATTTTTTATTTAGCCCAATCAGGAAAAAAGAAAAAACCATTTTAGGGCACTGATACGGACGGACACGTGGGTCGCGACTGCGCTGGACCCCGCGACTGCGTCGACATCGGTGGTCTGAACAGCTGCAAGAAATTCTCGGACGGAAATCGGGTCTGCTGCTGTACCACACCGTTCTGCAACGGCGGTGCACGGTTCGGCGGTGGTTTTGTGGTGACTGGCTTGGTTGTTGTTGTTTTCTGGTGTAGTTTTACAGGTTTATTTGTGAATTATTAGATCTGATCGACTGGATGATGAAAGGTGTTCATCCATTTATCTGATACGCTTAAAAAGAAGTCCGAACAGGTGTCTGGTCTGGTGTCCTCTGTACGCCGTGGTGTCCTGTCCTGTCCTCTTCGATGTGTCCTCCTGCGTGGTGTGTTGAAAAAAAATGTGGGCCAACACCACATTCGACATTCGACACGATTTTGACCACTGTTATTCCAGAGGGACACGGACATCGCGCGGGACACCCAGACGGACAAGAAACCGGACACCTGTTCGGACACCTTTTATAGCAGTGCTGCTGCGTGTAATTAATTGTGCATATACAGTCAGTCAATCAACAGTATTGAAAATGCATGCACGAAATTTGCTTCTTTGTTCAAATAACCTATCTATTGGTGCTTGTGAAATTTATGCGATTAGTTGATTTTGGTTTGATTGCGTAATTAATTGGAGCCCACCATCAAATTAGTTCAGTTTGTTTTCCCTTCTCACAATGTACAGCACATTATTTTGCGTTTTAGTTCTTTTGTTTTCTTGAACACAAGTTTTTATGTTAAAAGATTTTTACTTTGCTGTATGTTTTGCGCCTTCGCCTCATAGTGCAATACCGAATTTAGGTTTTTTCAGAACTTTTTAAGTTCACTTTTTGTATCAGGGATGTGAAAAAGGATAATGAACGAAGTCGTCAAATTTGCACAAAAAACGAAGAATCAAAAACGTTGGAATGATTTCAACATCTTGAAAGTTATATCACAATTATCTAAAAATGCGGAAGACGCATAAAAAAGGAGGAATATGGCCTTATGTAAGCAGTGAAAGACTTGGCTCGACAACGCTTTTCAAGTCTCTGATGTGGTACACACGGATACAAGTACATAAGAGTATATTTTTGCGCTTTTGTTTAAAAGTTGTTTAAAAGTTGCTGAAAAGCGTAAAAATTTTGAAGTTATTTTTCAATTGTCCTCTTCAGTTTAGTCTAAAATCACACCATGTGCGAAATTCTGTAAATTCTGTGCAAAAACGGAAACATCAGAGATTGCAAA
This sequence comes from Theristus sp. LFF4_11, assembly GCA_030248135.1. Taxonomy (NCBI): domain Eukaryota; kingdom Metazoa; phylum Nematoda; class Chromadorea; order Monhysterida; family Xyalidae; genus Theristus; species Theristus sp. LFF4_11. Next base: position 13,132 of record JASANC010005759.1, on the reverse strand, counting down.
ACATTGCTGCATGTAGCTTTATCGTTGTTGCTAACGTACGCACCACTGTGCACACAGCAGCACCAGTGCAAAAAGTGTTGTCTTCCGTTGATTTTCACCCTTTTTTACCAAACTCTTGTGACAGGATGAACCGGTGAGCCATTGCCTTTGCCACATAAGGAGACCTTGCGTTCCCCAATGGCTCTGCGATACACTTTGTGCAAACCAGTGTCAGCGATCTAAAGTCTGATGGTTATTTTAGTGGTTTTAGTGGTCGCTAAATGCTAGAAATAAAGCAAATGTGAAAGTTTATTTGTCTAGAATGTACGAGGGTTGCCACTTGCAACGGAAATAAAGAATAAACGGCGCAAAAATATGACCCTTATGTACTTGTATCCGTGTGTACCACATCAGAGACTTGAAAAGCGTTGTCGAGCCAAGTCTTTCACTGCTTACATAAGGCCATATTCCTTCTTTTTTATGCGTCTTCCGCATTTTTAGATAATATTCTGACTTTTACATAAGCCCCGAAGGTCGGACCAAAATCACAATTCTTTGGTCACACTATCTTCTAAACCCCGGACAACTCAGGTTTTTCATTTTTCGTTTTTTAGGCCAATTTCGCCTGTGCTATTTTTACCGCCGATTCCCCAAAATCGTCACGATTCAGTACCTAGAATCGCTCACATAAAAAACTAACCCAAAATCCGTGATCAGTGCATTGAATTACCCTGGAAAACAGCCTTTTCTTTTTTTTGTTTCTGGACCGATTTCGCCAATTTCCACGGCCGATTCGCCCGAAATCGTCACGATTCAGTATCTAGAGTTGCTCACGTAAGAAAACTAGCCCAAAATTCGTGACCAGCGGATTGAATTACCCTGGAATTCACCCTTTTCTTGTTTTTCGTTCCTGGACCGATTTCGCCAATTTCCACGGCCCATTCGCCCGAAATCGTCACGATTCAGCATGTAGAGTTGCTCACGTAATCGCCACGATTCAGCATCTAGAGTTGCTCACGTAAGAAAACTAACCCAAATTTCGTTATAAGCGCATTGAATTACCCTGGAAAACACCCTTTTCTTGTTTTTCGTTCTTGGACCAATTTCGCCAACTTCCACGGCCGATTCGCCCGAAATCGTCACGATTCAGTATCTAGAGTTGCTCACATAAAAAACTAACCCAAAATCCGTGATCAGTACATTGAATTATCCTGGAAAACAGCCTTTTCTTGTTTTTTGTTTCTGGACCGATTTCGGAAACTTCCACGGCCGATTCGCCCGAAACCGTCACGATTCAGCATCTAGAGTTGCTCACGTAAGAAAACTAATCCAAAATTCGTGATCAGCGGATTCAATTACCCTGGAAAACATCTTTTTCTTGTTTTTCGTTCTTGGACCGATTTCGCCAACTTCCACGGCCGATTCGCCCAAAATCGTCACGATTCAGTATCTAGAGTTGCTAACTTAAACAACTAACCCAAAATCCGTGATCAGTGCATTGAATTACCCTGGAAAACAGCCTTTTCTTGTTTTTTGTTTCTGGACCGATTTCGCCAACTTCCACGGCCGATTCGCCCGAAAACGTCACGATTCAGCATCTAGAGTTGCTCACGTAAGAAAACTAATCCAAAATTCGTGATCAGCGCATTGAATTGCCCTGGAAAACACCCTTTTCTTGTTTTTCGTTCCTGGACCGATTTCGCCAATTTCCACGGCCGATTCGCCCGAAATCGTCACGATTCAGCATCTAGAGTTGCTCACGTAAGAAAACTAACCCAAAATTCGTGATCAGCGCATTGAATTACCCAGGAAAACACCCTTTTCTTGTTTTTCGTTCCTGGACCTATTTCGCCAATTTCCACGGCCGATTCGCCCGAAATCGTCACGATTCAGCATTTAAAGTTGCTCACGTAAGAAAACTAACCCAAAATTCGTGATCAGCGCATTGAATTACCCTGGAAAACACCCTTTTCTTGTTTTTCGTTCCTGGACCGATTTCGCCAATTTCCACGGCCGATTCGCCCGAAATCGTCACGATTCAGCATCTAGAGTTGCTCACGTAAGAAAACTAACCCAAAATTCGTGATCAGCGCATTGAATTACCCAGGAAAACACCCTTTTCTTGTTTTTCGTTCCTGGACCGATTTCGCCAACTTCCACGGCCGATTCGACCGAAATCGTCACGATTCAGCATCTAGAGTTGCTCACGTAAGAAAACTAACCCAAAATCCATGATCAGTGCTTTGAATTCCTACGGACTAAACATTTCTCCTATTTTTTCGTAGCTCAGACAAAATTCGTAAGAGTGAAAAAATGATACCCAGTCAAAATGCTACGAATTTTCAAAAAATGCACAATTTTGACCCAAAAAATGCCCGGGCAAAAAATAAACTAAATTTTTGAGAATCTACGGATGAAATTACCCTAGGAAACATTTTTGTTCAACTGTGAAAGTGTCCCAGCTAAAAATTGAAAGGGCGAACACTTGAAACCCGGTGAAAACGCTGCGAACTTTTAAAAATGCCCAAATTTTTACCCAAAAACGTGGTCGGGGCAAAAAATTAACCCAAAGAGCAAAATCTACGGATGAAATTACCCCAGGAAACATTTTTGTTCGACTGTGAAAGTGTCGCAGGTAAAAATTGAAAGGGCGAACACATGTTGATTACATACCTGAAAAAAAAAGAGATAGAAAAATAAGTAACATCAATTTCAGAATAGGTTTTTCGTGTCTACAGCGTATGAAAAGTACGGTATGGCCGAATAAATGAGGCAGTCCATCAAGGCGAGATCAGCCGCAGACTAGGTGTTGTCTTTTTCAAAAAAAGCCAACATAATTCTTAATCATGTGTAGAAGGGATAAAAAATGAAAAGAAGAGCGCGGATAATCCATTAGTTAAAAAAAACGCGTCAAATTTAGCACACAATTGGGTTTCTGAACGTCTTTTTTCTTTCATTCAAAATTCGCGCGCTCCTTGCACCCTGAAAAAAGCTGCCATGTTTAACCGGCCATACCGTAGTCGGATAAAAATTTTTTAGCGGCTCCAAACACAACTTTGGGTGTTTGTTTCGTGTGCACAGAAACAGGTTTGTGGCTTATTAATAGGTTCGCGCAGGACGCTGATGAAATTTGAAAAACGCGCGCGAGAGGATAACGGCTCATATAATGCGTGATGCGCTGTCCGCTCGCTGGCGCTCGCTCGCGCATCCGCATGAATGTTCAGCATGTTTTCCTGTGAAAATCAATATTTAAAAAAAAGCAATTCAAACCACTTCAAAATCACCACCCTCTGCTGCTAACGTCTGATCGATTGAAGTTGTCAAGGCCGCCTTCTTTTGCGTTTCATCCATCCAAATCACTTTGCGTTCATGCTTGCACAGTTGATAATTGTCGTTCAACGCCCAAAGTTGGCCATCGGTCGCGACTGAAACTTGCTTTTTTTTGTTTATTTTTCGTTTTTGTTTTCAATTTCAAAAGTACCAAAAAATAAAAGCCTCGAAAAAAATACGTTATGATGCGGAACATTTCAAGAAAGGAAACATGCTGCATACAAAAACCGTTCCGAAACAGACTACCACTGCACACGGTAAATAAAGGTGTCCGCTGTCTGTCCGGTGTCCTGTCCGCCAAGATGTCCTGTACGCCTAGATGTCCTGTCCGCCTAGATGTCCTGTTCGCCTGAGTGTCCCGCGTGGTGTCCTGTCGCGCGCCTGTGTCTCCCGGACATAAAACTGGCGCCATCAAACTCGGTGTTTCTGACACGGACACCTTGCGGGACACCCAGGAGCTTAGGATGTCTAGGCGGACAGGACACCGGACATTTGTCCGCTCACATTTATTTACCGTGCACCTGTTTTGGAACGGTTTTTGTATGCAGCCTGCTGATTGGCTACAGGACAGGACACCATACACCTGTTCTGACGCTTCAACTGTGTAAACCAGAGGAAACAAGAATGCAAACCATCGATGGCCTTCAGCGTGGCCGGCACAGATCGCCAGTAGTTTCCGGTCGTGTTCTCGGGGGACACTGATTCCCTTCGGTGTAAGCCGCCCGCATAATCCAGCGACCAAACCGTCCGTTCGGCGCACGCCACTCGACGGCATGCGTGACCTTCAACCTGGATGACAAAATACAGTCAAGCAACGCGCTCAAACAACAGCAAAAACCGGGGCTGCGGATTATTCTTCATATGACTTCTTGGTTAGAAACAGCGAGCGGAACAGATGATTTTGGCGATGATTTTGACCTGGGCTAATCCGGAGCGTACAGAACGCCGTCGAGTAGGGCGCTTATGAAGTTTCCTCTGTCATTAAGGGTGTTATACACCCCTTGGCAGGGCTAGATCGTCTGAGCGCACAGTTTAACGCCCGAGTTTAACGCGCTACCACAGAGGTCACGAGCGGTGACTAACGTTCGAACGAACGCATAAACGAGCGAATGCTACAGTAAACTATAGCCAGTGTGATCCAAATCCAGAATTGCGCACACGCGCAGGCGAAATTCAGCTCCGTCATACCTGAGTCCAACAGTCGCCCACTGGCAGCGTCTCTCTAATGCCGCCTCGTGCATACGCGTGTCCGCACGTGGTGCTCAGCCACATCAGGCTGCCGTTGTGATTGACGCTGACCTGCGACAGGAAAAACAGTTTTTATGTCGTTATATGTTTTTTCGATTTTTATGTCGTTATATGTTTTTGGCATGTTGCATACACAGATAGTGATGTTCTCGTTATATGCAACTTTTTTAAAGTTTGCATATCACCGTCAGATGTAGATTTTTGTCTTGTTTTATGCAACGACATGAAACTTGCATGAAATCACGTTTTATGTGACTATTTTATGCTCAAAACTAGTTTTTCCTTTTTACCTCCTTGACCAGTTCACTTTTGTTCGCCATTATCGGCGGCTCAATTGGCAGCCAGGCGACCGCCAGCTGGCAGGTGTGTTGCCAGTTGTCGTCATCGTTGCCAACGGCACCATTTGCATCACCAATATCATTCCATTTGTTCTTCTGGTGACTAACATCACTACACATTCGATACCAGATCGTGCCGCGCAGCTGGTCCACCGCCCAGACGCCGTTGGCGCAAACGGACAGCTGGTGGATTTGGACACCGCACGAGGCTGCAGATTGAGAAAAAAGGTAGTTTAGTGCGCCAAAAGTGAAATGGGGAACTATGTAGAGTACTGCAACAAACTGTTCCCGGTGGAACTGATGGTGGCACTGGACCAAAAGAGTTGTTTTGTAGATGCTGATCCGACAAAAAGTCACTTGGGTCACAAAAAAGGAAACACTTTTGGTCCGATCAAAAGTAGAAAGTCAGAACAAACCGAGCTGATCAGTGCTGATCTCAATCCATCGGGGAGGGTCACCAAACGGCGTTTTAGCGTACAGCTTTCGTCGCAGAAAAATGCGTCCACCATGGTCAACAACCCAAATGACGTCACGTGTCGCGGTCATGCAGACTGGCTGGAAAAACGCTGACCTTCAGTTTCATGTCAAGAAGATTTCTTTAGATTTATGTTAAACTTGCAAAAGTGTTCAGTTCACAACAGTGTCAGAGCCACTTCCTTTGGGTACCGTGGCTCATCATTAAGTTGGCTGACTAGTCATTTTAAACCGAACATTCGGCCAATGAGCAACAGCCAGTTTTCTCATCCAACAAACTTGCCTCGTCACCTGACGGAAGCCGGTCAACTGACGTCAGTTCATTCGTCAGTGGTTGGTAGACAACGATATCACCGCAGGGACGTTGCAGCCAAATGGTGTCTGAAAGGGAAGTTAAATCTGGCGGAATAGTGACGCCAAAATGTGTGAATTCAAACAGGTTGCCAATCGGCCAGTCAAACAATTTCTGCCAGTCGGCCAATCAGCTAAACTGACACCAATTGATCAATGGGGCCGCCAATACTTTTGCAAATCGGCAATCGGCCAGTCTGTCAATCTGCCAATTGGCAAAGTTTTAAATCTGGCAATCTGCCAACTGGCGAAACTGTAAATCTGGCAATCTGCCAACTGGCAGCTGGCCATCCCACCCTATCGGCCAAATGTGCAAATTTCCCAATCTGTCAAAAACCAACTGTCTTTATACCTTGGTCAACCGCTCCGGACAACGTGAACCGTTCAAATTGTTCGCCTCCTAAGACATTCGAAAACCGGTGGCCGGTGACGGCGCCGCGTGTGACGTAGAGCAGCGATTGGTCGCACCTGCTTGGTGCAGATTATTACAGTGAAAGTTTTTTTGTTTTTTTTTCTTTTAAACAGAGCCAAGAAGAGGTTTTGTAGCGTCATTTAAGGCCCGTCCATACGCCATGCTGACGTACAAAGGCGGAGCGGCACGACACGGCACACCACGTCTGGGTGTTATTTATCGTACATATAGTACGTAGGAGCGCAAACGAACAACGACGTACCGTACGTCAGAATACGTGAGTGTATTCACTGAATCAAGCGCACTTGGCAGGAATTCATAAAAACTTCAAGTTGGCACGCACAATAGAAAACAAAAAACTGCAAGCTGGTTCTTCACAGCCGGAATGTTACACGCCCAGAGCTCATTTGCTCTAACTTGACTGTATTTTCTGACATATCGGTCTGTCATTATTTGTCTGTTTTTTTGGGAGCAGACGACCTACCAGATGGCGAGCATTTTTGAAGACGCGGTCAACCCTAGTGACGGCTCGAAGCCGGCGCATTGTTGCGAGTACAGGTGAGTCTGCAGTGACTCGGGCAGGGAAATCTAGAAAAAAAACGTTTTTTTTCTAAAAAAAACAGCAAAAAGGAAACACACAAAGAATGTTTTCGTCAAATTCACGTCTATCACGCTGATTGGCTGCTCCATTCAACGCATAACTTTAGGAGTAACGTCATGCATATCCATCTTTGTACATCTTGTGTGACGTGTGTGGCGTTGCGTCTTTTAAGTCAAGTTAATGCGCGTCGAAGGCGTTTGTGTAACATTAAAAGTGGTTAAAAAATAAAGAGTGCGTCAAGAAATTTGTATTGTGCTTTCTTAATGGCCCGACCAATCACCGTGCAGATTATCTCTCACCTGCCACAGGCGCTGCTCTTCGGCGCCGAACGGTTTTTCGAACGAAATTCCGGTCAGAAACCAGACACGGTGCCTGTCGTCAATCAACCAACCGGTTGAGTCGTTCAAACTCGCATAGACGATTCGCGATAGGCCGGGAACGCTGAAACTGGCTGGTTTTTTATGCTGGAAGCTTATTTATTTCTAAAATCGCTGATTTTTACAATTTGCTGATTGGTTGGTGATGCACGTGATGAGCAGGCGCTCCTGTGGAGGTCCAGGAATGTGCACAGAACACACGCATCACGTGGTCACCAACCAGTCAGTTAATTGCATATTAGAAATATAATGAAAAAACGTCTCATAAACTTTACAATTTTTTTTGGCCCTGCTGTCCAACCACAATTTTGCACTCAGTTCATTGGTATTTCAGGGGTGCATGAAACTTTTTTGGTCGTCAAATCAACCCCTCACCAAAACTGCAGCCAATACGCGCCGAAATTTCTCGTATCACCACCGCCAGCAGTTGCGGTCAGACCGGCTCTCGCGAGCAGCTGCCCCTCCGTCGAGATCACCCAGACCGCATAGCGGCTGGCAGTGACCTTTGAATTTGTTTCTTTTCTTGGATTGCATCACGAACGCAAATCACTTTGAACGAAAAGTCATTTATCTTAACCTTTTGAAGATCGAAATCAGAACAGAAGAACAACGTTATCTGTCTGACCGTTTCATACTCTCCAAAACACCCAAAAGGGTGTCCGTACAAGTGTCCGGTGTTCTGTCCGCACTGAGTGACAAGCCTAGTGTCCCATCCCGCATGTCGTACTGAGATCAAATGTTACAACACCAGAGACTGGCCGTTTTTGGCGGCTTTTATTCACGAACGAATGTGAATTTTAGCCAGTACTAACCCAGAAAAGCGTACAGAACCGCCGTCGAGAGGGGCGCTCATCGAGTTTTCTCTGTCATTAAGTGCCTATTCACCCCTCGGCGGGGCTCGATCCCCCGAACGCACAGACAAGGGGCTAACGCACAACCATCCAGACACACAGACAGACACCGTGGGAGACACCGGCTGACACACCGGACACCATTTCGGACAACTTTTTTTAGCGTGCAACCATTCAGCTATGGATTCATGTTTGTTTCTTGATAGAAACCTGTTTTTTTTTCTCTAACCTGCACCAATTTGTGCTCGCAGTTCACCGCAACTGTACAGTGTGTGAACGATCGATCTGCACTTAGACCAGATTGAGTGTAAAGCTGGAAAAAGAACATTCAGAAAATTCAACTGCAAAATTCGCCGGCAAATGGCCTCTCATAAACCCATTACGAAAAACCATCATTTCAATATTCAAATAACTTGCAATAGCAAATAGCAATACCTATGGTTTGGTAGCTGGGTAAAAATGTTGATTAATTGTGCCGTGTGAAACTGTGACAGGTTGCACGGCCGATGCTTGTGCATGTAAGAAAGTTGTTTCAAGGTTTTCTGTCGGTGGGTCAAACATGAATCTTAAGTGCAACGCAATAAAGTTGGTACTAGTCTTTCTAGTATGCGTATCCGCGCAGAGATAGAAAAAAATGTCCCATGGCTGTGCTGATTTTTCATGTCACTAAAAAGATTTTTCAGATGAAACTAAATGTTTCCTATTTCACCAAAAATCAAATAGAAAGTCGAATATCACGAGTTAATCAGAACATTGCGGACACCATAGCACTCGCAGAGGGTATGTTCTTGATTTTTAGTTGAATCAGCAAAAAAACTTTAAAATACAAACGTTGTAGCACCATTAACATCGGTACTGAGAACGCGGGTCGCGGCCCAAATGGCAACAAATTGTCGTTACACGCCACCCATTTGAAGTTTACACTCTCGAGGTATGTTTTGTTTCGATTTTGTCAGTTATTTTCAACCAGTAGGGTTCATTTTTTTCACAAAAAATCTATGTTAAGGAACGAGAAAATAAAGAGAAAGCTGAGACGGATTGAAAATTGACATGTTTTGTGGCATTCCGCTAATGAAATACGACAATTACGCAGCGGAAGACCACGAAAAACTGTAAAAGCTTTTTTGAACGGTCACAATTGAGGCAACTTTTTCTTTGAGCCGATTTTAAATGATCAGGTAAATTGGTAATTTGGTAACTGAAATTCGACGAAAACTATGTACGTGTCAATACGCAAATTGGTTTTGATTTTGAAATAAATGCATCGCTGTCGCATTAAGGATTTGCATTTTTTTTGTTTCTGTGCAGCTTTTTTCTAGACGTATAAAACTTTTGTGTTTGCAAGCTTTGTGAAACCATAATATTTATTCATTTTTTTATGATTCGCTTTATTTTAATCATACAAAAACACTAGATGGTAGCCAGCGGTGGGCGATGTAAACGCGCCACGGGATTCTATTCCTTCGAAGACGTCTCAGAACCGTTCGTTTGCGAACGCGACATGGAAAGAATGTACAATCATTCTTTGAATTGGTATCAAATGGCATTTAGTGTTAGACTGGAACGAATAATTGTGTTCCGGTCTGGTAATCGCTCCTACTACAGCGAGCACCTGGAAGTCGAATTGACTGCAGTTTGTTTTATTTGTTACTTTTTGAAGCGGTAAAAAACAATTCATCTTTTATCTTCAATCTGAATAAAAGTTTGCTTAAACGAATAAAAGGTGGAATTTACGCAAGCCATAAAATTGTTTTGTTTTTGCACCAATTGTTAAAGCATAATTTGCAGTCGGCTCAGCCGAGTGAAACATCGAATTAAAATGAAGTCATCGTTTGTGACCAGTGGTCACTTGAAAATCCATGCATGTGTGCGCGTTTCATTTGAATCTGTCATGCATTTCCTACAAAACCATATACCGTATTACCCCCATTAAACCCCCCCCCATTAACCCCCCCCACCAATAAACCCCCCCCCCCCCGACAAGTTTCCAAATAATCCCCCCACAAATAATCCCCCATGGAGGTTAATTGGAAACCTGTTTGAAACACATACCGTATTACCTCTATTAAACCCCCCCCCAAAATTAAACCCCCCCCAAAAATAAACCCCCACCCCCCACCCCGACAAGTTTCCAAATAATCCCCCCACAAATAATCCCCCATGGAGGTTAATTGGAAACCTGTTTGAAACACATACCCAGCGAATTCAGTGGCTGAATGCAGTGACATTGGTGAAATTGTGCTACCAAAGGCCCCAAAGAGATGAGTTAATAGTAATTTCATTACAAAAGGCAGTTATAAAAGGAGATCTCTGTGAAAAGTTGAAGTTTCTGCGACTTTCTTGCCTGCCATGCAAGGTATTTTTGCCATTTTTCAACAACCCCCACCCCTAGAATTTGTTTGTAAATAACCCCCCCCCCTGGGGGCCCCCACCAATAATCCCCCCCCCCCCCACCAATAAACCTCCACCCCTAAAAGTCGCTGACGTATTAATCCCCTATGGGGGTTTATTGGGGATAATACGGTATTACTATTTACTATTGTGATTTTATTCAAACGTGTCAGGGCTAAAATGACGTCATTTGCTTTAAAAACGCCCATTTGTCAAAGTACAGGCACTAAAATGTCAGTTTGATGTGACTTATTCGACATTCACCATTTGTTTTCGGGAAGAAATCGGCTACACGGAAAGTCTGGTTTGCTGTGAACAGCAAGCGCATGTTTGGCGGCACATGACGTCATTTCAGTGGGACACGTTTGAAAAAATAGGTCACGCTCTTGCCAAAAATTCACGCTATGGAACAGATTTTGGAATGGATTCTGCATGGAATGAATTTTGGAATGAACTTTGCCACTTACCTTTCCATTATGGCGCACAAACAGCGCTCGCTCGTTCGTGACAGCCAACGACGCAATTTGTGTGCCGCCGTTGATTGGCTGCCATTGGAGACCAGTCGGTTGATTGGCGGCCGGACGCACCAAGGCGAAGGCGGAGCCGTCACAAACACGCCACACGATTCGTTGGCAGTCTGGAAAAAATGCAACGTTACTCGACTTTTACGCGCTTGCTTTTGCCCGAACAGAAGCAGAGTAGCAGAAGTTACAGAATCATCGCACTGTAATTTATAGGGAATCTGCTGATTGGTTGGTTTTTATTGCTTTTGTGCAGGCATTGCTGTGAGAGCGGAGTTTGGATTGCTCTAGACGCATGCATACCGTAATCACCAACGAATCAGCTGATTCCCTGTAATTTAGAGTTCCACTGTACGTTTGTTTGTTTAAAACTTCTGTCACTTTTTTTCAAAAGAAAGAACGGGCGTCTCTCGGAGTTGCAAGGAACCATATCGCTTTATTCTGCAATCCCGATCCTGTTCTTTATTTCTTCTTTCGCATTTAGCTGGATATTTTGCAGAAAAGTAGTGACAGGTTTCATCAAACACACTATACCATACCGGACATGGCGATCATATCAGCGAACTGACTGATCTTCTTCCACTGAATGCCGCCAACGTCGCCCAGTTCACTGGACCAGATCAAATTGTGACTGTTGTAGTGTTCACGGCCGCACATCGCCGCGTAGCGACAGCCGCACGCGACGTCCGACACGAAACTACAACAGGGTGTCTGAAAATATATGGTGTTTTGTGGTTTTTTTTTCATTGTTGGTGTCATTTGCGATGATCTGTGGGATTTGTGATCGTTTTGTTATTGGAACAGAAAACTAGCCCGAAAACAACACGCTGTATTCACGCGGCACTTTGTCACTCAACGTTTCACGCAGCGTTTCACACATAGTTATTCAAGCAACGTTACACGTACATAACGTTTCACGCAACGCTTCAGGCAACGTTTCACGCAACACGGTTTACGCCATGATTCATCACGCGTGACGATTCACAGAACTTTTCACGCAACAAATCCCCCAAACGTTCACACACCTGTGTCCAAATGTCGAGGAACTTCTCCAATTCGCTTTCGTCGAGTCGTGGCTCGTTTACGGGGTTGATTTGAATCACCGTCACACCAGGTTTTGCCTCCGTGCTGCTAATTGCCGGCGTTGCCAGTACCCGAATAGTCAATTGTGTGTTCGTCTCTTCGGAATCCAATTCTCTTTCTCCCAGAAAGTCGGCATTTTCTTGTTTCGGTGTGAGAATTGGCCCATTTTGGAGCATCTCGTCTTTGGAATTTTTGTTGTACACCATACTGCCAGTTGACAACTCCAGTGACGACTCGAAAATTGTCGATTTTTCTCGTTGCTCGGCCAGGTGGTGATCAAGGAGTTGCTCCAGCTCGCCACGATTGGTTGGATTGGGCTGAAAAGGGTTGCGCGGGAAGCTTGAAAATGAGTGGGGGGGGGATTGTAAAAGTTTCAAAAAAACTTTTCTTGTCAACGATATACCGTCATGAAATTCGGCTGGCGGCAGTTTTCTCGTGACTCCTTTTCATCTTGTTCGCCCAGGACTGCGGCTGACGCGAAGTCTGGACTGGCTGCAAAACTGTGGAATGGATTGTTTTTCTGTAACGGTATAAGATTGTGGAGTTGCAGTTATAGTTCGTTTTTGCTTTATCAGTAATGTGAGCGTGTCTCAATTCAAAAATTGCAAGGAATCTGCATTTCAGTGGCAAAAATGAAACCAAAACAAAGGAGCACTGAAAAACACCTTTCAGGCCACAGTGTTTTTTGTGCAAGACAAAGAGTCAAAAGTTGAGTAAACGCCCGAATCATACTGACGCATGCTGACGTACGTCAAAGGCACGTCTCCATGGACGGTAGTATGCAATGACACTAGACCTGGCATCACGTGACAGTCCGTGGTCGCCGAAAACGTCAGTATGAACGGGCCTCAACTTTTTCTCAATCAAATGACCCTGCGTTTTTAGTCCATTTTCAGTCCCTCACCCGGATTGCCATTTCTCTCGCCCGAAACCTGCCGGTTGTGGTGAAGCAGCGGCTTCGCGGACTTCGACAAATTGCGACGTTTCACAGTGACGTCCGATGTCAGGTGCGGTTGTTGTTCTGCGGTTTGTTCATCATTCGCCGGCAACTCCTGACCGTAGTAAGCGGTGTTGGCTGAGAGCCACGCCGCCACGGTGGAGTCGTGCGATCGAGTGCTGCTACTGCTGTTGGTGGGGCTTTCTGAAATTGAAAAAATTAAAATGTGTAAGCAGTGA
>JASANC010005755.1:0-11452 GCA_030248135.1 Theristus sp. LFF4_11 | reverse complement strand
GGCGCAAAAATATGACTCTTATGTACTTGTATCCGTGTGTACCACATCAGAGACTTGAAAAGGTTGTCGAGCCAAGTCTTTCACTGCTTACACAAGGCCATATTCCTCCTTTTATATGCGTCTCCCGCATTTTTAGATAATATTCTGACTTTTACATAAGCCCCGAAGGTCGGACCAAAATCACAATACGTTGGGCACACAACTCAGGTTTTTCATTTTTCGTTTTTAGGCCAATTTCGTCTATGCTATTTCTACGGCCGATTCGCCCAAAATCGTCACGATTCAGTACCTAGAAATTGCTCACATAAGAAAACTGACCCAAAAGCCGTGATCGGCGCAATGAATTACCATAGAAAACACCGACTTCTTGTTTTTCATTTCTGGACCGGTTTCACTAAATTCCACGGCCGATTCGCCCGAAATCGTCACGATTCGGTATCTAGAGTTGCTCACATGAAAAAACTATCACAAAATCCGTGATCAGTGTATTTAATTACCATGGAAAACACCGTTTTTTTTTGTTTTTCATTTCTGGACCAATTTCGCCAATTTCCACGGCCGATTCGCCCGAAATCGTCACGATTCAGTATCTAGAGTTGCTCACATAAAAAAACTAACACAAAATCCGTGATCAGCGCATTGAATTACCCTGGAAAACATCCTTTTCTTATTTTTCGTTTCTGGACCGATTTCGCCAATTTCCACGGCCGATTCGCCCGAAATCGTCACGATTCAGTATCTAGAGTTGCTCACGTAAGAAAACTAACCCAAAATCCGTAATCAGCGCATTGAATTACCCTGGAAAACACCCTTTTCTTGTTTTTCGTTTCTGGACCGATTTCGCCAATTTCGACGGCCGATTCGCCCGAAATCGTCACGATTCGGTATCTAGAGTTGCTCACGTAAGAAAACTAACCCAAAATCCGTGATCAGCGCATTGAATTACCCTGGAAAACAATCTTTTCTTGTTTTTCGTTTCTGGACCGATTTCGCCAATTTCGACGGCCGATTCGCCCGAAATCGTCACGATTCAGCATCTAGAGTTGCTCACGTAAGAAAACTAACCCAAAATCCGTGATCAGCGCATTGAATTACTACGGACTAGACCTTTTTCCTACTATTTTTCGCAGCTCAGACAAAATTTGAAGAGTGAAAAACTGATACCCAGTCAAAATGCTACGAACTTTCAAAGAATGCACAATTTTGACTCAAAAAAGTGCCCGGGCAAAAAATTAACTAAATTTTCAAAAAATACGGATGAAATTACCCTAGGAAACATTTTTGTTCAACTGTGAAAGTGTCCCAGCTAAAAATTGAAAGGGCGAACACTTAAACCAGGTGAAAACCCTCCGAACAATTAAAAATGCCCAATTTTTACCCAAAAACAGGGTCGGGGTAAAAAATTAACCCAATTTTCAAAATCTCCGGGTGGAATTACCCCAGGGAACATTTTTGTTCGACTGTGAAAGTGTCGCAGGCAAAAATTGAAAGGGCGAACACATGTTGATTACATACCTGAAAAAAAAAGGACAAAGGGAAAGAAGTAACACTGTTTTCAGAATAGGTTTTTCGTGTCTACAGCGTATGAAAAGTAGTCGGATAAAAAATTTTTCGCGGCTCCAAGCACAACTTTGGGTGTTCGTTTCGTGTGCACGGAACCAAGTTTGTGGCTTATACTATGCTCGCAGGACGCAGCGAGCAAATTTGAAAAAAGCGCGCGAGGGGATAACGGCTCATATTATGCGTGATGCGCTCTCCGCTCGCTGGCGCTCGCTCGCGCATCCGCATGATAAAAGGCTGTTGTAAAGTCACAAGTCATTCGTTATAGACGCAGTAAAGCGGCATTCATGAAGCAGTATTTAAGGACCGCGTAGCTATGTTATGTTGAAAAACTTGAAATTTTCAACCAACAAAACCAAACGATCACCCACTGCGTCCATATATGGCAACGCGTGCAAGTCGACCAACGTGATTTCGCGGTCTCCGATTTTTTCGTCAATTTCTTGTTGCGCTTTCGCCTGCGGACAAGGGTTTCCATATATTCTCACCAAACAGGTTTGTTTGTTTTGAAAGACTTCTGAAAAGGAAACTAAAGCGGCATTCATGAAACAGTATTTAGTGATGAGTAGCTGTGTTAAAACATAGCTACGCGGTCACTAAATACTGCTTCATGAATGCACTTTAATAAATATACTGTATGTTCACGAAACCTGTTTATCCGCGTGCAACGCCAGTAGATTGAACGACCATCGCAGAGTCTCCAGTGTGGTGCCGAATCCGGCGCCGAATAAATCCTGCGAGATGAATCTGAAAGGAACAGGCAACTATCCAGATATGACCTATTTTTTTAAACGTGTCCCACTGAAATGACGTCATGTGCCGCCAAACATGCGCTTGCCGTTCACAGCAAACCAGACTTTCCGTTCAGCCGATTTCTTCCCGCAAACAAATGATGAATGTCGATTCAGTCACATCAAACTGACATTTTAGTGCATGTACTTTGACATACGGGCGTTTTTAAAACAAATGCAATCATTTTAGTCCGGATACGTTTGAATAAATCCACAATACATGTATGTAACTGTGCTGCTTTTCCGCAGAGTGTGAAACTGTGTTGTGCGTTACAACGGTTCTGAAACGATAACACAGTGAGCAAGAGCTCGATAGGGGACAACTATGATGATATCAAAAATGATAAGAAAAACTCAGTCCGAAATTTAAAAAAAACGGAAAATACGAAAAAAACAGAAAAATACGGTTCCCGCTTTTTTCAAAGCACCAACTTTTGCCCTGAAAAAAACCGTATAGAAACGCGTTTTTACCGGTAAAAACCGGTATCTTTCCCATGCCAACCCTTGGGACACCGGCACGCCCCACCTGATTTGTCGATCCGTCAAGTTCATCTGCCGTTTCTGTTCGTCCGGCGTCTGAACGGCGGTGACGTATAGCGCGTCCGCAAGGTCCTTGATCTCTTCGTCCGTCTGCGAACAGTCGTGCTCTTCGATCATCTTCTCCGTGAAGTCGTTCAACGGACTGAGTGCCTTTTTGGAGAAAAATATAGTTTGTGTTTTTGATTGGGAAACCATTTGGCATTGAAAAGATGTTCATCAAGACGGTCTGCAGACTGAAGCGGCATTTGGTAGTTAAGGGGCATTCATGAAGCAGTATCTAGTGACCGCTTTGCTATGCTTTAACACAGCTATGCGTCACTAAGTACTGCTTCATGAATGTCGCTTCAGTTGCGTATGGCTGCGTTAAAACAAAGCTACGCACAAACTACCGTATTACCTCTAATAAACCCCCATGGGGGTTTATTTCTTCAGCGACTTCTGGGGGTAGGGGTTTATTTTGGGGGGGGCTTTATTTTTGGGGAGGGGTATATTTGGAAACCATTTTTAGAAGTGGGCAAAATGGCAAAAATACCTTCCATGGCAGGAAGGAAGTCGCAGAAACTTCTACTCTACATAGAAATTTCCTTTTACAACAGCCTTTTGTCATGAAATTACCATTAACTCATCCATTTGGGGCCTTTGGTAGCACAATTTCATCATTTTCACTGCAACCAGCCACTGAATTCGCTGGGTATGTGTTTCAAACAGGTTTCAATAATCCCCCATGGGGGATTATTTTTGGGGGGGGGGATTATTTGGAAACTTGTCGAGGGGGTGGGGGTTTATTTTTTGGGGGGGGGTTAATTTTGGGGGGGTTTAATAGAGGTAATACGGTACACGTTAAAATGAACAAAACGGTCTTCCCACAACAAAACACCGCAGTCCTGATTCCACAATGACAATGTATATGGCTGTGTTTTTTTTTATATTTCAACTTTCAAAAAACACCTTCAAGAATCTATCGACACGTCCTTTATGCATGAATCCAGTGAACGGCAGAAAATCCATCGCAGAGCCGAGTATTACGAACGAGGCGATTGCTTCCGTGATTTGGATCGCTTTCCTGAAAAGTGACGTTTTTTCGCCCATCGCTGAAAACACGTGTTTCTGCTAATTCTGCTTTTTTCTAAAATGGCTGCTAAATCCGCTACCAGTCGTCACTGTATAAATTGTTTGTTTCAGTAAATGATCTCTTATTTTGGACCCGAAACTCAATGCGCGCTGGGATAGGTAGACAGTTTTTGTATGACGCGGATTCAAAATTGTCAAAGTGATCCGAATCTCTTCTAAATTCCAATTTTTGAATTGCCACATAAAGATTGAAACTGCTTTCCTTTCTGCGAACCCGTTGAACCGCAGAAAAACCTAAAAATTTGATAATAACAAAAATTGGAAAAAGAGCGAATGTTCTCTATTTCAACCTACTTCAGCAACGGATCATCCTTGTTGTAGTCGCCTCCAAAGTTCACATTGCCGATCACTTTTGCGACGCATTCGAATATCTCCGCAGTCGGCTCATGTGGTTTCTCGTTTAGATCCTGCAAGTTGAAGACACAGAGAGGTAACGAACGGTGACTTTAGGCGATGTTTTTAGCCAGGGCTAACCCAGAAAAAACGCCATTGAGTAGGGTGCCCATCGAGTTTTCTTTGTCATTAAGTGCCTATACACCCCTCGGCGGGGCTCGATCTCCCGAACGCACAGACAACGAGTCGAACGCGCTACCACCCAGGCCACGAGTGGTGTCGACAAGTTCAGCAAGACCACTGGGGTCTGGCATGTACATACACTGTACTACCCGATGGACAGGCTCCCTAACAGTAAGCGTGTATGACAGGTTTCAGCAATCACACGTTACATTAGGCTCGCTAACGGTGAGCGTCGTCGACCCGAAGCTGCTCTGGCTAAAAAACCTCGCCTAAACTCCCCACCAACAACCGCCAACCTGCAACTGTTCCACCAAGTCGCCCGCCGCCCCGCAAGTGATCTCGTTCAATCGGCTGTTGCGCGACGTCGCGAACAGACTCAACGCTTTCACGGCCGCCTTGCGCAGGAATCGCCAGCGCTCGTCGGCGGCGGAGCGGAACACGAATCGGCTGGCGCCGCCGCTGCGTACGATCGTCTGAATCGATCGCAGAAAGTCCGGACGCCCGGCGAATGCAATGTCCTTTTGAAAAAAATGGGTCAAAAAATTTAGTTTGTTTTTTTCTCAATTGGTCACTTTTTTCGTTTGCTCGCCACGTGTGTGTGTGTCTTGTGCTTTACTAGCCTGTACTTTATGTTGCATGCATCTGTAAAAAGACAAAAAAATCAACAAGTCGGAACGAAATCGTCAACGTGCAACTGAAAATAAAGTGTCCTGAATTAAAGAAAATTTCAACGAAACACCATTGTTGGTCAACAGTCAACCAAAAACGATTCTGTTCAGGTGTTTTATGAAATGAATAACCGTTTCTGGCGAACTGAAGCAGCGTCAACAGTATTCACCTTCGCATACGCCTCCCTGATGACGTCAATATCATTCAGCACGACCACGTGGCGAGTACCAACTGGCACCAGGAATATGTCACCGTAGACCTGGCGCCAGTTTTATAAAAACTTACTGTACGTAGCAGTGAAACTCTAAATTATAGGCAATAATCAGCTGATTGGTTGGTGATCACGCTTTCTGTGCAGAACAGACTCCGCCTGCCCCACAGGAAGGCGTGCACAGAAAGCATGCATCACGTGATCACCAGTCAATCAGCTGATTGTCTATAGTTTAGAGTTCGACTGTAGCAGTCCAATAGTGCTACACCACAGAGCGCCTGAACAAACTTTATGAAACAACAATACATTTCGTCAATTTCCTCATAGGTCAGAAATTGGTGAATCAGTTTGCGCAATAAAAAGTTGTGGTGTTTCCATGATTTCATTCAGAAGCTCAAAAATGGTTCAAAGGCCCATTCAAGCACGCGCGCGCTGAAGCTAACAAGCTGAAGCGCTAACATGAACGTGCGTATGAATGTGCGTATGTTCTAAAACTGACGCGCGCTGACGCGCTTCAACCTCCATGAATGGCGCTTTAGCACTACTGAACTACTGAGCTTCTTTATAAAACTGGCGCCTGCTTCCATTGCAGGAACACGTCCTGCGGGCGACGAGTCAACCACGGAATGCAGCCCACGATTGGCAGGCCCACGGGACCGGGCAGTTGCTTCAAGTGCGGCGGCACTTTGAACGGTCGAAGCCAGTGGAGCAGCAGCCAGACGAGACCGAAAACAGCGGTGGTCGCTACTACCAGCAGAACGGTGAGCGCCATAACTGTTGTGAAATTGACTTTGGCCGAATGTTTGTGGAACAGATTTCACTTGGTGAAATGCATGAGGTTATCGAGATATTTAATGATGGAATAAATCGAAAGAACGTTGCTTGCGGTTTTTTCTCTCGAATAGCTCTTTTTTTGTTTGCAGGAGCAGCAAAACAGGAAAAGTCAAGACAAATCGAGACAAATACTACTGTTGTTGAAAAAGGTTTCTAAAGACACAAAGAAACTGATTGCCTACCGTATTTGCACTTGTCGAATGTCAGGAGGTTTTCGGTTCTTATCAGAAGTTCAATGGCAATTTCACAATATTTACGGGCATTTACTGATAATTTATTGGTTATCTATGATAGATCACGTAGATGCAGTGTAAATGCACAGTGGCAAAAAATAGCATTATTGCTTTTGAAACCGCTAAACAGCATAAAAGAGAAATTATAAATTATCATGTACACTTCTGTTGTTTGACAATTTCGTGTTTTTTATTTTGTTCTTGCGTGTTTTAGAATTGGAAGCACTCCCGTTTCCATGATGTGCGTTTACTTTTGCCGTGAGGTGTACAAGACACACCCTGTAATCCGGTTCCGATAAAAGAAGACAGCTTATTAAATTAAGAGAATTCGACGTTCGATCTACAAAAATATAAAAAAGACGCCCAGAATTTTGCCTGTGGGTAGCAAAACGATTCTCTGTCTTCACATATCTATACTTTGACTTAGCGCGTCGATCCGCGTAGCGCGGCTCCCATTGTTCGGGCCTCTACGCCGTTCACCGCCAATTTTTGGTGCGCACCATAATTCACGTGACGTCCAGCACCGTCACGTGGAGGAACTGGGTAAATTGAGGAATTGTGGCTGGTTTGGTTAGACGGTTTGCCGCCGCACTTAACAGCCGGGCCGGACGTGTAGTCGTTGTTGTTGTCGTTTGCGCTATTTTCTGGCACAAACTCATTTGTTTTTGTTCGTTATTGCGGTTTTGGTCATGATTATTTTCATGATAACAATATAACAAACAAACGCACAATTTTTCATTCCGGTTCGGATTCGATTCATTTTTACCGTGTGTAAACAAAGACAATTATAATACAACAGGTACATGTAGATACATGTAACTGCAAAACAGATCACAAGTCACAGAGAGAAAGAGTAAAAAGCTGATTGGCTGCGTCTCTTGACAGAAATTTTACACAAAAAAGCATTGTTGTCCGCCCAAACGTGAGTATAACTTTCCAAAAATCACACGATTCTAGAAGTTACTCTTTCACATATTTTTCGACTGCGTAGCGAATATCGTCTGGTTTGTTGCCTTCAATGGTTTCCTGCAAACATCCCAAACAAGAAACATGAAGTTTTTTGCAATCTGAAACCAATCGGACCGGATCTATGTTATTATTTGAATGTGCCTCCCCGCCTGTTCCAGAGACTCGAATGTGTTCCAAACTCCAATGGTTTGAAATGGCATTGGGGGTGCATTTGACGGCATTTTTTAATCCGTTAAAAAGCAAATTTCAAAATTGACAGCAAAGAACAAAACACTCCCGCAGAAAGTCTCATGCGCGACGGTGCGTTATGAACAATAGGTAATTAAAAAAGTTTTCGTTGTGGATAAATAGTTTTTCTTGTTATTGCAGAAAAATTCAGTTGTTTTTGATGTATTTGCGATACCAAACTCAAAACTTTGCGCCACTCACAAGCGAAAGACAATCAAAAAATGCCACTTACTTTTCGTTCCATGCCAACGCCGGGATTCATTTTCAGGATCACGATTGTTGGCATTACGGTCACATTATAGTCGTCCACAATGTCCTCCTCAAAACACGAAAAACGTGAAGTGTGTTTGTTTAAACCTGTCATTTTTTGCAGAATAAGAGCATGCGAAACTATGAATTACAGTAAGAATAACGAATGCATCGTGGTTGGTTGAAATCATGTGTCTCATTTATGATCTTTAACTTTGGTCCCAAAACTCAATGCGCGCATAGATTAGGTTAAGCAGTTTCATGCATGACGCGGTAATTCAAAATTGGCAAAGTGATCTAAGTCCCCTGAGCAGGACTGAATCACTGAGGCGATTACTTTGAATTGCCACACAAAGATTGAAACTAGTTTTCTTTCACGTCTACAAACCCATCGAGTCGCAGAACCTAAGAAATTGATAATAATAAAATGAAAAAAATGAAAAAAACCAAACTTCAGGCTTACTGCTTCATCCACGTCCACCTTGACGAAAATCGCTGTTTCTTGAAATTCCTCTTGTAATTTCTGAAAGGAGTTTTGAAATGCAAATACACAAAACACAATATGGTAACGAATTAACGTAAATTTTGTTTTTGTTTCTTATGAATTTACATCAATTTTCGGCGATATCATCTTACACGGCCCACACCAAGTGGCGAAGAAGTCGATCACAACCAATTTATTGCCAGCATTTGCAATTGTAAGGTTCATGTTTTCACAGTTATGATGACTTTCCTGCCCACAGTAACCTTGTGTTGATTAATGGTGATCATA
Source organism: Theristus sp. LFF4_11 (assembly GCA_030248135.1). Taxonomy (NCBI): domain Eukaryota; kingdom Metazoa; phylum Nematoda; class Chromadorea; order Monhysterida; family Xyalidae; genus Theristus; species Theristus sp. LFF4_11. Next base: position 2,749 of record JASANC010005755.1, on the reverse strand, counting down.
ATGTTAAACTATTCTTTTATGTTAATGTTTCACACATGCAACGTTATTGGTGATCACCGTTTTAGTGCATTTATTCTTGGTGCTACTATTGATTCAACAGTTCTCATACTCTCGACAACCAATAAAACTCTTCCAAGCATAAACGCTTCGGTCGATTGTTTGTTGGCTGTCGACACGCAACGTTGTTGTCGCGTGTCGCCTCAATAACAAGGGCGACTCGCGACTGGGCGACATAGGCGAAGCACCGTTAGTTTTATGAAATAATAACAACTACTCGTTGAGTACGTTTTATCCAGCACGTTTTAGCTTTGCCTGTGTCAGTCGCCCATCATAACCGTGTAACCGTTTTGTAATAATAATATAACAACAGCTACACAAGTAATTTGAACGTTTTATTCTCAGTAGTCACACATTTACTAAACAGAGAATGGGTGACAGAAACCGAAATCCGCATTATGTGAAGTTGGCCCCGCCTTTGAGTCAAGCGGACGAGAAGGCTGGTGGCCCTCTCATGCGGTGCAGATGTTTGACTGCCAGCGGCCAGGCCGGTGGAGCTGTCCGCGAGGCGCGGACGCCCGAGCTGGACACTGGTGGCCGAGCACCTGCCTCACAAATGGAGGTCTACCATCTTGATCATCCGTTTGTTCGGTCGAAGTCACAAATTCTGAACCGTTCAGCGGTCCGCCGCTGTGTACCGTTCAGCGGTACGAAGAAGTCCTGGCTCAAGAAGATCGAGTCCAGGCAACACGTGTCCGCGCTCGTCGACAAACCGATCTACGCGGACAAGGCAGAGTGCGACGTAGCAGTGCTTCGCGCCTACTACGGTCACTACGGCATCGACAAGATCGAACAACAACTCGAAAACAACGAGTGCTTGTCGGATGCCGGTTACGCAAGTAACCTGTCAGGTAATAGTGTCACGCGCGTCTCTCAGTCGACTGTTGCGGCAGTACGCAAATTGTTGGCTGCGCCAATTATCAGACTGGATGATGAACTAGACGTGATTCAGAACTATTTTGAATTGAGTCTAGCACGCATGTACGACAAACGGTTTGCACCGACGGGTACCGTCGTGTGCGACAGTGTCACACCCGCGCAGGCCATCCGACTGGTGAAAGAGCTCGCCGCCACCGACTTCGCGCTGCACACCCAACTGCCTGATGGTCGCGTCGTGCCGTTGCCCGACACATTCGAGCGCGTCTACGGCACGAAAGCAAGGTACGTGGATGGTACGCAGTACTTTCCAAAAGTTCAATTGTTTCAAAACCGACGCCGCACCGCGCATTTCGAGCCGGTAGCGACGTCAACGCCAAACCGACAGTCACCACTGGTGGACCAGGTGCCAGAGATTTTGGTGCATCTGGCAAGTTCACCTGTTACTGTGCGCGCAGAGCGAATTTCACCGCCGCGCCATACAGACAGGCAGACGAACCAGACCCAGTATTTCACGCCGACGGCCTCAGTGGTGCCAAATCTGCCAAAACCGTTGCCCCTGAACGTTCAGAACACCATTTCGACTGCGCAAATGGAGACAGTCCAGGGCAGCCGAGAGACCACGGAGCCAATGGGTTCACAAGCTGTACCACTTGTTCGTGCGTCCAGATGGGAGTATATTCCCGACTGGAACGCCAGAATTCGACGTCGAAAGAACAAGCGTGGCCGCACACGAACACGTGTGAAGGGCCACGAGATGACAAATGGAACGGGCATCGAACGGCGTAAGTTAAGCGCCGAGTTCGAGCCGGGACCAGATGTTTCAGAACATCAGAACAAAGCAGGAGCGTCAAATATGACCATTCCTGCCACAGATCGAAACGTGACGAACGAACCCGATAGGGTGCAGGTGTCGCACAGACAGCCGGTACCCACGAGTTTGAGTCACAGTCTTGGGTGCCAGCTGTTACAGAGTCGACAGCTCGTATCCCCGAAGTTTCAGAAACTCGTCCGCAGCGATAGTTGGGGTTGTCAGCCGGAGCAGCACAAACGACCCGCACTCGCCGGCCTGCACAAGGACGCGATTCGTCACAGCACGTGCGAACTGGTGTTGGCCCGGATGCGAGCGGACGAACAAGAAAACGGTCACGAGACGAGTTGTAAAGACTCGTCGAGTGAATCAGATGAAAGTGATTATTGGGCGTGTGTGACGGATAAACAAAGTCTGTCGCTCACGGATGAGCAGTCCAACGAAAGCGTCTTGGCAGACGAGCAGGGTAACCTGTTCATGCTGGGACTAGAGCGTGAAACAAGCGACGACGACGACGAGACTCGTCTCGAAACGCCAGAACGACCGCAACCCCCGCCACTCCAACCGCCACAAATGGTACGCCGTCGTTCGCACAGGGCGTACTCAGTGGGCAGTGAACCGGGTGCTGGCACGTCGACGCAACATGATCGGACAGACCATCAAGGGTCAGTTTTGATGCCATACAGTCTGCCGATGGACATTGTTGGCACCGCCCAACCGATCAAACTCGCGGCAATCACGCGGAAGCTGAATAATCTAGTTCAGCAACTAGCGGATGCGCCGCATACACACCCGATGATTCTCGAGGTGGTTACGACCACGCTCCCGAATCTGAGCCGTCTGGATGCTGTGAAACCGGCGTTCCAAAAAGCATACAAACGCTTTTGGGATGCCTATTCGGAAGCGCTAAAAACTCAACGACAACGCCAAGTGGCGCAGTTGGCGGCACCGCCAAGCGAGGCAGTGGCAACAACGTCAACCGCCCCGCAACCAACAACTGCACGC